>BDDC01000544.1:0-27322 GCA_001662425.1 Chlamydomonas sphaeroides
GGGCGGGCGCACCCGAGGGGTCGTCATCCCAGTTGGCTTCCAGCGTGGCGCTGATGAAGTGCGTCGCGAACTTGCGGGTCACCTCCACGCGCACGCCCCAGCCCTCGCGGTCCAGGAGCTCAAGCAGGTGGGCCTGCGGCGGGAGGGCCGTGATGGGGCCGAACGGGTGAGCACGGGGAAGTGGGAAGCAGGAATGATGGAGTGGGGCCGCAGGCGATGCGTGGGCAGGGCTCCCCACGTGTGGTACGAGCCGATGGCGCTGTACAATCCTACGATCGAGGGACTGTACCGCGCGCTGCAGGTGGCGCCGGGCGCCCAGCGTATGCGCGATGGCAGAGCACAGCGCGTGCTGCTCGCGGTCGTGGGCCGAGGGCTCCAACCCTCGCTGGAGCGGGCTTCGCCGTTCGTCGTGACCCACACCCTCTAACTCCCACGGCGAAGCACGGTGCGCACCGGCCGAGAACGCTTCTGTTCCTCGTTGAGGACGTCAGCGATGACCTCCGACACCGTCGCGCCTGCCCGCCCCCGCAGCCGGCGCTCCGGCTGCCGGATTGGCGCGGCACATAGTTTCGGCTGTGACCCGACCGAGACATTGCTATAGCGAGAACATTTACATCTACATGTTGTCAAGCGCAAGGGACAGCCGTCGCGCGTGCTGTGGTGGTGGAGGCGTTTGGACTTTAGCATGAGTGCCTACTTGGCATTCTGGTGCGCTAAACAATTGTTTGTCACGTAGATGGTATTGCAGTGCAGTTGGAGGTCGTGGTTTGTAAGCCCGTG
This sequence comes from Chlamydomonas sphaeroides, assembly GCA_001662425.1. Taxonomy (NCBI): domain Eukaryota; kingdom Viridiplantae; phylum Chlorophyta; class Chlorophyceae; order Chlamydomonadales; family Chlamydomonadaceae; genus Chlamydomonas; species Chlamydomonas sphaeroides. The sequence goes on from BDDC01000544.1 coordinate 781, forward strand.
CATCAAGCTTCGGCGGCCCTCAGAACATGGCCCCTGCTTCCGGCAGGGTCTCTCCTGAATAGCAGTTGCCTCACAAAACAAGGCATGACATAATACATCTGGCACCCCGCGCTTGGGTGCCATCGCTTATGGCGACGAATTGCCTTTCGACGAGCCGATTCTCGTCGCTGTCTGTTGCCGCGAGAGGCGTACCCAAGCTTCCCCATCGCATACTAGTAGCCGCGTCTTGCCCGCGTCATCGTCCCGCAAGGCGCGCCTCCTTTCGGCCTCCCGCTGCCACGCAAGCCGACGCGGCGTCGTCGCCCGAACGTCAGTCCCCCGCGACCGCTGGCCGCCACAGCCCAGCCCCATGGCGGCGCCCGGACTTCCGGACCAAAGTGGCAGCACTGCTGCTGCTCATCCCGGCTACGCTGGGACTCATACGGCTGCTATCCGGCGTCCTGGACGGCGTGCACGTGGGTCGCCGGGCCAGGCCAGCGGGCCGCCCAGCGTCCGCTTCGGCCCTGCCCTCGCCTGCGTCTAGCAGAGTGCTCCCCGCTTACCTGCACCCTACTGCGATAGCACCATGCCCTTCACACGGCCGGCCAGCGCCGCCGTAGGGCCCCGCGCCGGCCGGCCATCCGCCGTCGCCTAGGCGCCAATTCGCACCGCTAGCCCGCTCCGCCGCCGCCCGGCCTTCCGCCCCCTGGCAATGCAGGCCGCCCTGGCACGCCCTCCTGGGTACCATGTGCCGGCACCGAGGCCCATTAGGCCTCCCTGCGCTGCCCCCAACCCGCCCCCCGCCAATCCTGCTGCCCTGGCCCGCACGCCAGGTGGGCACGCTGGGTGCCGCCAAGTGGGTCAGCAGCTACGTGACCGGCTACACCAGCTTCATAAGAGGTGCGGGAAGGAGTGCAAGGAGGAGGATGGAGAGATGGAGGGACGGAATAGAGGGAATGTCAGGAGGAAACAGCAGGATGCAGGAGGAGCCGTCAGGTGCCCGGCAGGACCTGGTTGTTGGGCCGGCAGGGGAGGGGGCCCAAGGAGGCCGGCACCAGTCCCTGGCCGCACGACAGGAGGGAAAGGGCCCCGGCGGCGCTCGTCTCACGCTGCAGCAACAGCCAACCGTGCATTACCCGCCCAACCACACCGCCCCGCCTACCCGCGCCGCCGCCGGCCGCAGATGGCGCCAGCCGCGGCGCCGCCGGCCCGGGCGCCGCCGGCGACGACCTGCCGTCCGACCTGGCGGGGGCAGCCGGCTCGCAGTCGGGCTCGGGACTGGGCTCGGAGGACGCGTCGGAGCTGCTCAGCGGCGAGGCGGCCAGCGGCAGCGAGGGGCTGAGCGAGCTCATTGAGGACCTGGGCTCCGCGGCGGTGGACCCGGACGCGGTGCGCCGCCCGGGATGCGCCCAGGGTTGGGCGGCCCCTGGGGGCTGGCGGCCAGCGGCAGTGCGCCTAGGAAGGGCGCCGTTGCTTGGCTGCGTCAGCGCCTTGCTCACCCAACATCAGCAGCCAGTGCCCCAACCTCGGCCCAAACGTGCCTCATGCCCAACATCCTGCCCTCTCCGCTGTTCCATGCTGGCCCCGCCCCATTGCCCCCAGGTACTGGCCGCCATCCTGGACGGCGGCTCCCGCGGCTGGGGCGGCGGCCCGCTGGACCCCGCGCTGCTGGGCACGCTGGGCGAGCTGTACGCGCGCTACCTGGCGGCCTGGCTGGCGGGCAAGGCCGGCAACGCGGCGGTGGCGCTGTGCTTCGCGGTACTGCCCGCGCAGGTGCGGGCAGGGCTAGGAGGGGCGGGGGTGCGGGGCGGCTGGGGAGGGCTGGGCTGGCGTGCTGGTCTGGCCCTAGCCGCTGCCAGGCCCCGACCACCGCGCCCCGCAGCATACCCCCGATGCATGGAGACTGGTGTGGGCCCCCGCGACCAGGCGGCTCAACATTGGAAGGGACAGGATAAGGCAAAGGGGCTTGCTGCACCTGAACCGCACCCTGCGCCGAGCTCGCTCTCCCGTCCCCACCCCGACAGGAGGCGGTCCTGGGCCTGGAGCTGCAGGCGCTGTACGGCAGCGTGGGCCTGGCCGCCCGCACGGGGCTGCTGCTGCTGCCCGGCCTGGTGCTGTCGCTGCGGCTGCCCTGGCTGCGCTCCGTGCTGGCTGGGCTCAGCCAAGGCGCGGGCCGCCAGCTGACGCGCCTGCGCAGCCTGCGCCACCAGCGGAGGCAGGCCGCGGCGCAGGCAGCGGAGGCAGCGGCGCAGGCCGTGCCCGGGGCACCTCCGTCCTCGTCGCCATCGGCGGCGGGTGAGGCTGCGGAGGCGCCGGCCCGGCCGCAACGCGCGGCGTGGCACCTGGAGCAGCTGCTGCGCTGGCAGCTGGCGGCGCACCGGCTGCAGGCGTACCACGGCCGCGACGGCCATGGCGGCCCAGGACCTCACCCCCATCCGGCTCAGCAGCAGCGCTACGAGCCGGGCACCGTGTTCCGCTGGCGCAAGGCCAACGAGCGGCCCGGGTCGCGCTCCATCGCCGCCGTGACGGCCGCGCAGCTGCTCGGGAGCCGCCACGGCGGCGGCCGCGCCGGCGGCTCGTCGCGGGCCGCGGCGCCGCTGGAGACGTACGTGTCGGCGCCCTCGGCCTTGAGCCGCTATGCGGCGGGCGAGCTGATTGCGGCCGCCACGGCGGCGGCAGCGGGGCACGCGGTGACGGGGAGCGCGGCGGCGGCGGCCGCCGCCGCGCCGGCCCTTGTTGCAGCCCTCGAGCAAAGTCCGGCTGAGGCCGGACCTGCGGGCGATTGGGCGCGCAATGGCGTGGGGCTAGCGGATGCGTCAGAGGCCGGCTCCAGCTCTGAAGCGACGGTGTACAGCGTTGACACCGCGTCGAGCAGCGATAGCCGCAGTAGCATTGCCGGCGGCGGGGGTGGCGGCGCCGCCGCTGGCGGCGAGGGGCCCGCCGCCACCGCCTACTGGTGCCGCAGCATCGCGTCGGCGGCAGCCAGCATGGAGTTCGTGTCGACCGCGTCGCCGGACCTGGCGCCCGTTCGGGCGCTGCTCATCGCCGGGCGGCAAGCCGAGGAGCTGCCGACGGCCGGGCCGTCGCCGCCGCCTGAGCCGCCGCCAGGTGACGGCGACGCCAGCGCTGGTCCCAGCCCGCACGCCAACATCACACTGACGGAGCCGGAGGCCCTGACGAGAGCGTCTGAGGAAGGCCCCTCGACAGCTGCGGGGTCCTCGGAGGATACGCAGCCGGGGGCCGAGGCCGTGGGGCCCGAGCAGCAGCGGCTGGCGCTGGCGGCGCTGCGGCTGACGGCCATGGTCGGCGTGGGCATCGCGGCAGCGGAGGCGCCGGCGTATGTGGCGGGGCTGTGGCCGCTGTGGGCTGCGGACCTGGTGGTGACGGGGGCCGCCACGGCGCTGGCGCTCATGTGCTGCTGGGAGGTGCGTCTGCAGCGATCGCATTAGTCGGCCCGCGCCACGTCCGTGCCCGGCACCCCAGCCCGCAAGCCATGCCACTGCGTCGACGATGCCTGTCCTGCTGTCTGGCCAGCTGGGCACAGGGGAGGACCGCGGGTCTCGTCCCCAACTAGACATGCGCCTGTGCCAACCTTGCGCTATCGCCGCCGTCGCAGGTGTGGGTCAACGGCGGGCGGCGGCTGTTCGCGGAGGGCGGCCCGCAGCGCGCGGTGCGGCTGGCGTCGCTGCTGTTGGGCGCCCGCATATGCCTGGAGGCGGCGCTGTCGGCGGTCTTGGGCGACACCGCCCGCCTGGCCCGCGCGCTGGCGGCGGGCAGCCTGGCCTTCGCCGCGTGTGGCCGCCTGGACCCCTCGCCGCGGCGGCTGCTGTGGCACGTGGGCTGCCTGGCGGCCCAGCCGCTGCTGGCGCTGGCGTATGTACTGTCGGCCGACGTTGCCCTGGCGGCGGTGGCATAGCGGCCGGACAGGGTCGGCATGATGGACGCGGAACGCCAGGGAGAGCGGTGCAGCGGGGCTCGGGTGGTTGGCAGCGTCCGGCCTGGTGCTGCAAGGCGACCTTGGCGAGTGTAAGCGTGGTGGGCACAGGATTGCTTGGTGTCCAGCCTGAAGCGTAGTTACACCAGGCGAGTGCAGCACATTTGCCGGAAGCCGTCCGTGGGTAGCATCCGCGCTCACCGCCCTCTTTTGGAAATCGTCCCAGCCATCCGCATGCAGGAACTCCGCACGCTGAATTGCCATTCATATTGTCAACTGCTGCCGCATCCGCGTCGCTGGCCTACTCGAAGCCCAACGCTGCTGGCGCTCATCGATTTGCCTCCGAAGCCGTCCGTCCACACACGACCGTCACACCTGCGCCCCCTCCTGCACCGTTAGGCTAGCGCCTTCCAAGAACAAATGGGCCTTACTGCCCCTCCCCCAATGGCCTCCGGCTGCGCACCGCACCCTCAGGGGCGTTATTGCGGCCTGGCCACGCAGGGGCTGCCCGCATACGGCCGCCCCGCAGCCTTGCACTACTACCCACCTAGCCCAATACCCCCGCGCGAAATACACCAACCGCTCAGCCGTCCACTGTATGACCTGGCCAAACACATTGTAAATGCAAGTGATGAACCCGGCTCAGAGCTCAAACAGAATGCCAGTCATGTCACCATAGCCCCTGTCAACACCGGCCCGACCCCCTTTTAGTACCCCACACCCATCCCTGCCTCCGAACTAATACTGCATGGGCTGGAAGTAGCGCGTCGCGTGCGGGCTTTGGTAGGCGCTCTGGTAGGGGTTGACGCCCATGCCGCCCTGGCCCGCCTGGCTGACCGGCGGCGGCACGTCGGGGTACGCCGGAACGCCCGGCACACCGCCAGAGGCCTGGCCGTGGAGCTGCGGCGGCAAGGAGCAGACATGGTGGGCACAACCAGGTGATGAGGCAATGCACGGTTGCACTGCACTGCTCAGTCCAGTTCACGGCTGCTGTGCCGAGCGCCCTTACAACACGCCAGGGTCTGACGGCCCGACGGCCCGGCCGCCACCGCACAGCATATTCCGCCCACCGTCACCGCCGCCGCACCTGCTGGTCGATGCCGTACTGCATGGCGTCCCCACCGTCGTCTGCGGCCGCGTACATGGCCACGCCCTGGACTTCCTTGCCCGGCGGCGCCCGGGCCATGGGTGGCCGCTGCTCCGTTAGCTGGCGCACCATGTTGGTGCGCTCCGCCTGCGTCTACGGGGCAGGGCAGACGACATAGGGAAACATGGGTTGGTGTCACAAGGATCGTCGTTGCACATCGGCCGCCTGGCCGTAGCGGATTAGTGGAGAGCTGGTGCATGGCGGCAACGGATAGGCGCAGCGATGCCGCAACCCTGCCAATCTCTACCGTCCCAACCCAAAGCAACCCAGCAACCAGGGGTGAACCTTCTTCCCACGTAACATGAGTACATAACACGGGAAAGAACCCCATCCCCGCCCCCACCTTGTCCATGATGGGCAGCGGCTGGTGCTGGTACACACTCTGCTGGTTGAACATCTGGTCGCTGGTGGACTTGTAGTCCAGCAGCGGCGTGGCGGTGGCAAAGGCCGAGTAGCCCTTCTGGTAGCAGTCCTGTGAGCGGGCCGGGTGGAACAGGGTGGGGTGAAGCCACGAAGGCAGTCCCAATTACCCTCAATTTGCCTGGCGGCTCGAGCGCCACTACCCATTCGGCATCGACTCTGGCCGCCCGTCACCGACAACGCCCCCTCACGCCGCATAATGTGCGGCAACGGCGCCTTGCCTGCAGGATCTGCAGCGAGAGGCCGGTGTAGTCGCGCAGCACGCCCGTGTCCTTGATGAGCGTGTTGAGCGAGTTGAACACAGTCTGCTCCAGGTCCTGGTACAGCTGCGCCGTGTCTGTGGTTTGACCCGCGTCGCAAAGAGCAAGCAGCAAGGTCACGGGCGCGCTTGAAAGTGTGAAATAGCTTAGCCGCATGCCGCCGGCCTGGATAGGAGGGCCTTGGGAGCCGCACCTTGCTGGGGTAGCCCGCCCGTCTAGCGTTGCGCACGTGACACGGTCGGGTACTCACTCTCCTGCTTTTCGCGCTTGCGCTGCAGCAGCTGGCCCGTCTTGTCCACCTCGGCATCGTGCTTTTCCTTCTCTTTTGCCGGCGGCGATATCTCCTTGAGCCGGTCGAGCTTGTCTGCGCGCGCGCGGAGGGGAGGTTGCCGTGGGCCTATCCAGCACGGACCCGGCGTCACAACGCTTGGCAACAGCAGTTGAACTTCCTGGCCCAGACCCCTGGTCCGTACCTCGGAGTCCATCAACCGTTCGCCGGCGGGAGTCCAGCTCCAAGCGCAGCGCCTCCAGCTTCTCCATGCGCTCCTATGGAAATGGAAGGGGCGTACCGGCAGGTGTGCTCGGGTTCGGCGGGCGTGTTGCGGGCGTGGGAGGGGCGCTGCGACGCTGCCGGGACTCACGCAGACGGTCTTGTAGGCCGTGAGCCAGGACCGGAGGGGTTTCAGCACCTCCTCCTCAAGGCGGAGGCGCAGGTCGTTGACGGCGCCCTGCAGCGTGTCGAAGCCAACACCCTGCCCGATGAGCTTGGGCTCCTCCGAGCATGGCACGGCGCCATTCTGGCCCTCGTCATATGCTCGCGGCAGCGGTGACGAAAGGATGCTCCGCAGGTTGGTGAACTTGCCTGTGGCCAGCGCGCGCTAGGGGTTAGCAGGTCCGCGAACATTGCGTTGACCGGGCCGCCAGCGGCCTCCTCGCCCGATGTGCGTCCTACCCTCAATCTCCTTGTGCATGCTGCGTAGGTCACGCTCCAGCATACGCAAGTGCGAGCAGAACTCGGTCGCCTCCTTGAACATGGCTTCGTTCCTCGCGTTGGAAGTCGCCTTGAACGCGCGGTCCGCTCCAACCTTTTGCCGCACATTCTCCATTACTCTGCGCCATCCAGGCCCCATTTTGGTGTGGCAGGGCTTGAAAGGCTCCGCAAGCGCAAGTAAGTTTGCAACGGCGAGCTACGGCTCGCAGTCGGGCCTGCAGCTAGTGTTTGTGTGCTAGCGAGTAAGTGGCGGTAGGGTGTTGCAGTGCGAGGTGTGCAAGAGCTGTCCATCGGGCATTCGGGCTGCCGCGGCTGTCGCTCCTTTGAACGGCACCCGTGCAAGCGCCCCTGATTGCCGCGAACGCTTGCTAGCTACATGGCGCAAATGTAAAAAGAGCTCATACGCGACGCTTTGCAAGGGTCGCTTGTCGGGGCGGACCAAAGGGTCGGTCGGGCCTGCGTGGGCCCGTGTGGGCCCTGCCCTGCCCGGCCGCACAGCGTCCCCTCTTGCTCACGTACTCACGCTCCTTCTCCTTAATTTCCGCAACCCCAAGGTCTGCGCACGCCATGTGCGGCGTAATGGGGTCGGGATGGACCGAGGTCAGCGGCCACCAAGACACGAACACACTGGCAAGCACCGGCCAGCCGCCTGCCTACGCAGCAACGCCAGGGGAATCTTCCCTGTGCGTGGCACCGAACCAGGGAACAAGATGCCAAGAGTCGTCGCCCGCGGCAAGCCACCAACAACTGACAGCGGGCAGCTTGGGTACGGTACGTCCGTCGAAGCATCCAAGGCACGCGTCAGTAGCAGGCTGTGTTGACATGATTTACTCGGTATGTGTACGGCATGCCCTGTGCCACTGGCAGCGGCCAACCCGGTGGTACCTTGGCTCCGGGAGGTCCCCTCGGCCCTGCGGGCTGCAGGCCCCTACCTTCCCCCTACTGCTGCCGACGTGACCCATATTCCTACTTTGACTTCGTTCTAGCTTGTAATAGGGCCTCCCCGGGCCGGCCCTGCCGTGCACGTCAGGAGCCTCCTGGTGCACGTAGCCACGAACGCTGCAGGCTGGCGCCTAACTTCGCGCAGCCTCTGCGCTCTCGTCAGGTATCCTCACTGTCGGCGCTCGACAGAGGAGGACGCACGCACATGACCGCTCGTCGGTTGCACGCCCTTGCCGCGGCTTGAGTGCGAAACGGCGTTACAACGCCCACAATGCCAGCAACACCGCAACATGCCAACTGCCAGGCGCCTTGATCAGCCGCAAGTCGGCGCTGCTCCCCTCCACCACACGCACCGTGCGCTGGGGCCGCCTCCCACGCGCCACGGCCGCCATCCCTCAACAGCACTCTGCCCAGCTGTGTGGGCTGCGCCACGAAGCGCCCTCCACCTCCCTCCTCCCTTCTCACCCCTCCCCTCCCTCCGCCACCACCCTCCTCCTTCCTCCCTCCTTCCTGCTTTTGCTCAGGCATTGACGATCTTGCCACCATTGGGGTGCAGGCTCTGTCCGCTGATGTAGGAGCTGTCCTCGCAGGCCAGGAACACGAAGGAGGGCGCCACCTCGCTGGGCTGGCCGCAGCGCTGCAGCGGCACGGACTTGCCGAACGTCTCGGCCTGGCGCAGGGCAAGGCAGGAAGAAAGGGGAGAAGGGGTAGAGGGGAGAAGTGGGGGCGCGTGTGGCCAGTGAGTGATCGGACGGCCGGTCAAAGCACGATGTAGCACGTACGGGCATGGCGGATGGGGTCCCACTGGGGGGCGAGGCTGAGGGGCAGCGGCGCAAGCCAGACGGGAGGCAGGGGCCTTGTGCCGTCGGGTTGATGGACAACCCGCTGTGCCCGCCCTGCCCTCACTGGCCTGCGCTGCCTTTCCCTTCCTGCGGCGCCCCCTCGGCCCGTCCCTCCCTCCCGGGCGCACGTGTCCCCCCTGCTTCCCCGCCCCGCACCCTCCTCCTCCAATCTGCTGCCCGCCCTGCCTTCTCGCCCTCCATGGTGGAGGGGATGAGCGGCGTCCAGATGGGGCCCGGGGCCACGGCGTTGACGCGGATGCCTGGGGGCCGGGGGCGAGAGGGACGGGAAAGGAGGAAGGAGGGAGGCGTGTGTGTATGGGCGGAGGGTCTGGCCACTGCCACCATGATGGACACACGCCCACAGGAGCCCTGGACTTTTCCCCCGCCTTCCCCGCACCCCACCTCCCCCTCTGCCCCACCGCTGCTGACGGCGCTCATGTGCAGCGCCCGGGTGAACGACGTGATGGCGCCCTTGGTGGCGGAGTAGTCGAGCAGGCTGGGGTGGCCCGCGTAGGCGTTGACGCTGGGGCGGGAGGGCAGGAGGAGGCGAGGGGAAGAGGGGAGCAGAGGAACATAACGCCAAGCAACGTGTCCGCACGTCAGTGGCGGGGGCAGGCCAGTTGCGGCGCCGTGTGACCCCCGTGTGACGCAGGGGGGGCCGCGGTGGGCGCCGCAGGCACCCCGCCTACCGCGTTGCGCTGCGCCGCCCTGGCTAGGGGTGGGGCTAGGGCTGGGCGGCCCAACCGGCACCTGGTGCACGGGTGTGCGGTGCTGCGGTGTGTGGGCGACCCCACCTGGACACGTTGATGATGGAGGCGCCGCGCTTGAGGTGCGGCCACGCGGCCTGGGCGAAGAGGGGGAGGGGCGGGCGGGGAGCAGCGGGGGAGACGGAGGTGCAACACTGGAGGCAGCGGGGAGGGGACGGCCAGCGGTTGCCGGGGCCGGGACTGCAGTGGCCTTGCCCTGCAGGTCGCGTGGCCTCCCGGAGACCCTTGGAATCGCTGCCCGTCCGCCCGCGTACCCGGCATAGGAAGATCTGGGAGTAGATCTGTGGCGGCGGGAGCGGGGCAGGGACAGGGATAGGGGGCAGGGGTGGGGGGACGCGCGTGCCAATGTGCCTTCGGAGGACGCATGTCCGCCCGGCTCTCGAATCAGCAAGGGCCGCGGCCGCTCGCGGCCCCGTTGCACGCCGCGCCCCACAACGGCCCGCCCGCCCCCCCCCGCACACAGACGCGTGCGCCAACTCCCCACCGCCCCTCCCCCTTTCCATCCCAAGCACACAACCGACAACAAAAGGCGATCCCTAGGAAACCGGGTGGCGCCATTCCCGTCGGCTGAGCCCAGCGGGCTTGCGCCGGCGCGCTCACCCTCCCCCAGCCCCGCACACCCCTCGCCCTCCCCCCGAGCACACACGGGCCCACCCACGTTGGTCCTGAAGGTGCGCTGGATGGTGGCGGGGTCCATGGCGGCAATGTCGTCCACGGGGTGCTGCTCGGCTGCGTTGTTGACCAGCACATCGATGCGGCCGTACTCCTGGTTGGGGGGGAGGGGGGCATGGGGTGAGGCGGGAGGGGGAGCGGGCGGCGTGCCATGGTGTGAGCGGCGCCCAGCCCCTCCCCGGCAGCGCGCACGTGAGCCGCGCCTGCGCAATGTCGTGCCATGCCCCTGTCACGACGGCAGCGCCAACCGCGCACCTTGATGGTCTCTTTGACGATGCTGTCGCAGAAGGCCGAGTCGCCCACGTCCCCGCCCAGGATGATGCAGCTGAGGCGGGGAGGGGAGGCAAGGTGCGGGAGGCGAGGGGAAAGCGGAGGGGAGGGAAGGCTCATATACAGAGGCAATGACAAACTATGCACAAAACCGGAGTCTGGACCCATGCCGCCCCCAGCACTGCAGCACAGCCCCACACGAATGTGGGTCACGTACGCGGTGCCCTCCTTCACCACCAGGCGCTTGGTCTCCTCCGCGTCCTCCCGGTGGCTGTGGTAGCACACCACCACGGCCGCGCAGCCCTCGCGAGCAAAGTGGACCGCCACGGAGCGGCCGATGCCACTGTCGGCACCTGCGGGGAGGTGAGGGGGCCCGGCAGGGGGAGGGGGACACGGGAGGGTTGGCGACACGGACTGGAAGCCGGGGCCGGCGGCTCGCAGCGAGGCGGGCGCTGAGAGGCTGAAGGCAGGGGAGGTCGAGGGAGGGGCAAGCAAGCCTAAGTGCCGGGGATGGAGGCAGCGCTCGGCGAGTGCGGCAGATACGGCAGTGACGCGCAGGAGAGGTGGGTGCGTCGTACCAGAGCTAGAGCCCGGCCCTGTTTTACTACCGCTCCTTGCCTCTGCCCCGCCTCCTCCCTCCCCGCCCCTCCTACCCGTGATGATGGCCACCTTGCCCTTGAGCTTGGCGCTGCCCTTGTAGCCGGGGCGGATGACCTGACGCGGGGCAGGAGGAGGGGGAAGGAGAAGGGGGTAGAGGGGGGGAAAATGAGGGAGGGAGGGGACGCGGGGTGAGGGACGGCCGGGGCGCGGCCTGGGATGCAGTTGCGCGGCGGCAGGCGCAAATGCGGCCCCGCGTGCGGCCAGCCACGCGCCCGCAGCACGTGCCAGCAGATGGCGCCCGGGGGCGGGCGACGCTGCGGGCGGCGGCCGCATGTGGGCGCCGGGCAGGTTGCGGGCGGCGGGAATACCCCGAGCCCCTATCCCCGCTCCCACCTGGGGCGATGGGTCCAGGGCGCCCTCCGAGCTGCGGCGTGGAGAAGGGGAGGGAAGGGCAGCAGTCGGGCAGCGGCGCGGTGAGGCGGTCTGTGCGCCGCGACGCCCGACCCCCGGGACGGTGCCGCTGGGGTGCAAACAGGCGCACCCTCCCCCGGCCGCGCCGACGACCAGCGCGCCAAGCAGAGCCAGCGAGCAGCAGCAGAGGTGGGCGCGGGGGGGACTGCAGCTCACACGTCGCGCGCGGCCGGCTTGGCCTCCACCTCCGTCATGCTTGCTGCGCGCTCCTCGTTGTTCGGAGTGCGTGTGGCGGGGACTAGCAGGCTGCTGTGCTGTGTGCTGGCGACTGTGTGTGATGCTTTGCTGCTGCCAAGCTCGCCCTGGGTCGTGACGTCGCAGCGGCCGGACGGCATGGGGCAGCGCGTGGCTGCGACCAAACCCGCCGCGCAGGCTGGGCTCTTGTCCCCTCCGCCGCCCTTGCCCAATCCGCACATCTCCCAGTCCTTACAGCAGGCCCCGCCGCGCCCCCAAGCCGCGCACCGCCCATGCCCATGCGCCGCTCGCCGGGGCTGCGCACCGCTGCATACGGTGCCGCTCCCGCTGCGTCCGCGACCGGCCGCCCGCCCTCGCGCAGCCAGGCCACTGGCCACTACCGCCCTCTCCGACGACCCAACAAGCCGACGGCCGCAGGCCTGCTGCCCAGCGCCAACAAGTACGTCGGCGGGCTCAGAAGGCGGGCTGGGCCCGAGGCATGAGGCTGCCGCCGCTAGGGCTCTCCACCCCTCAGCAGCAGCCCAGGGCCCGAGTCCAGGGGCCCAGCTGCCGCCACATCCCGCGTGGCGTGCCCGGCTGCTGCCGGCCTCCCAGGGAAAGCCGCACACGTGAAGCCGCACGGGGGAGTTGCAGCCGCCACCGCCTATCACGATGAGCTCCATCGAGTGCGGTCAGCCCCGGCCGAGAGTGGACGATGAACGGTTGCGCCGCGAGGGGGCTTCGTCTTCCCTCAAGGGTTGTGGGGCGGCGGACGTCGCAGCTTCACGGCAGCCCCGGCATCGTCCAGCGTGGCGGCGGGGAGATGTAGGCAAGAGGATGCGGGGGGGGGCTCAGCCGCTGACCTGCCAAGGGCACAAGGGCCAAGGACACGGGGTGCGGCGGCAAAGGGGGTCCGGTGCCGGGTCTGCTGGTGCGCCAGGCCAGGGCGGCTTGCAGCCTAGCCAGGGGCGGCAGCAGTGGCGGCCCCCCTGAAGCCTGGACTGCCGCTCATCTTGGCAAGGAGCGAGCGGCTGGGGGCCTCGCTGCCCCTTGCGCCCCTCGGCGGCTGCGCGGCTGCGGGGCACTGGCTGGGCTGGCTCTTGGGCGGCAAGGGCGGGGGGGCCTCCGCGTTTCCTGTATGAGACCCCCAGGACCCTCCTGCAGAAGCGGTCAGCGGCCAGAAAGACATGGCCAGACGGGCGGCGGTCGGGGCACGCGGCGTGCGGCCGGAACACCTCGCCGGCGAAGTGCTGGTCACCACGAAGCGAAAGCTGCCGCTCGGGTCGTATAAGCTACAGGCACACCTCCCCTCCGCCTCCACTGCCGCCTCACCTATAGCAGACCCCGCCGCTGCAAGCCGCCCCTCACGGCTGCGGCCGCCGCGGCCGCCGCTGCGCCTCCGCCTCCGCCGCTACCTCTGCCGCCAGCTCCGACCACACCCCCGCCAGCCGCTCGTCCAGCGCCGCGAGCAGCCCGCCGCCGCCTCCACCGCACGCCTCCACCTGCGCCGCCGGCATCGCCACCATACGCCAGCCCCGCGCCGCCAGGCACCTCTCACGAAACGCCGCGTCGCCCACAAGCCGCGCCTGCGCCTGCCGCTGCTCCGCCGCCGCCGGTACCCCCGACGGCACCGCCCCCGCCGCCGCGACGGTCGCCGCCGCCGTCGGCAGGCTGCTGAATGCCGAGTCGGGCAGCACCTCAACAGCCACGATGCGGCCGGCGATGCTCACGCCCCGCACGATGTTGAACAGGCCATCGTCCGAGGAGATGGCGCCGAACAGCGGCAGCCCTAGCGCCGCCAGCGCCGCCGCCACCCGGGCGCCGGCCTGCTGCTCCGGCGAGCGGCCGCCCGACGGTGACAGCATCGCAGCCGCCGTGGCGGCGAGGCTGGCAGGCGCCGCCGGCGCCGCGCCGCCGAGGCCGCGCGCGCGCCAGGCGTTGCGCGCGCGTGCGAGCAGCGGCCCGGCCAGCGCCTGCGGCAGCGCGTCGCGCAGAGCGCCCTCCAGTCCCGCGTCCTCGGACGCGATGACGGCGCGGAACAGGTGGCACGCGTCCGCATCGCTCAGCTGCGCCGCCGCGGCGGCTGCGTCGCCGTAGGTGCCGCCGTGGGCGCCGGCGGCCGCCGCCAGCGACTCCTGCAGCGCCGCCGCCAGGGCGCGCAGCAGGGCCTCGCTGCGGAGGCGGTCGGCGGCGGCCAGGGCGCCAAGCAGCCGGCACACGTCCGACGGCGGCAGGCTGGCGGCCGCCAGCGCGCGCGCCAGTGGCGCCACGTCACCGCCGCCTTCGCCGCCGCCGTCGCCGCCGCCGTCGCCGTCGCCGTCACCCAGGAGCTGCCGCAGCAGCTGCGGGCAGGGGTGCGCTAGGCGGTGGCAAGCGGCCTCCAGGAATCCAGGAATCCAGGCAGGCAGAGCCGCCGCCGCCGCCGCGTCGTCGTCGTTGCTGGCGGCGGCGGCGGCGGCGAGCGCCGGGGCCGCCAGTGCGGCGGCGCGGGCGTCCAGCGCCGCCAGCGCGCCTTCGTGGTGCGCGCCCTGCCTCGCCAGGCACTGCGCCACCTGCGACAGCGCGGCCGCCTGCGGGGTGGTGGCGGTAGGGCAGCGCAGGGTTGGGCGGGAGCCGGGCCGGGCGCGGCCACAGCCCGCGCTTTGCTGCAACCGAGGGCCGAGCGCGCTTGGCACTTGATAAGCATGGCCCATGGTGCGCTGGGCCCCGTGCGCTGGGTCCCCCACCTGCAGGTAAGGCCCAAGGTGCGGTGTCCAGGCAGCCAGTGCAGCCAGCAGCTGCGGCGGCAGGGCGGCGCCCGCCTCCTCCATCAGCGCCGCCAGGCCCGCCAGCGCCTCCGCCAGCGCGCGGCAGTCGTCGGCACGGCGCGGGGCGACAAACTGCGGGGCGGGCCGGGGCGGCATATGGCAGCGGTGTGGCGCTGGAATGCTCACCTCGGGCGTGCTATAGCATGAAGCGTGACGCCCATGATATGACATCGCATCATCCCTCGACCCCACGTACCGCCCCGGCCCAGCGCACACCGCGACCCAATGGCACCCAGCGCACGTGAGCCCACCGCGAGCCCTCCGCTGCCGTCGCACCTGCAGCAGCCGCCGGCGCTGCGTCGCAGCAGCGGCGAACGGCTCCGGCCCACCCAGCAGCTCCGCCACCGCCGCCGCCAGGCTGCGGTACAGGCCGCCATCGCCGCACTGCAGCGAGGCAAAGTCCTGACCCAGCCGCACCAGCGCCACCACCCGCGCCGTGCCCGCCAACACGCGGCCGGCGTCGCCCCCGGCCGCGCCGCCGCCGCCGTCGTCCTCGCCGCCGCCCTCGCAGCCGCTGGCGGCGCCGTCGGCGCCGCCGCCGGCCCGGGCGCCGGCGGCAATGCTGGCCGCCGCCGCCGCCCAGTCCAGCGCCTTGGCCCGCTCCGCCAGCGCCGCCACCAGCAGACGGTAGCGCGGGTGCGGCCCCGCGCCGGCGTAGGCGCGGGCCACCGCCGCCAGCGCCGCCGGCGCCAGGCCGCCCACGCCGCGGCTGACCAGCACCTCGGCCGCCGCCGCCAGCGGCCCGTGCTCTCGCAGGCCGGCGGTGCCGCACAGCTGCAGCGCCGCCGCCAGCTGCTCGGGCAGGCCGCCGCCCTCGCCGGCGCCGTCCCGCGAGCCGGCGGCGGCGGACAGGAGCCCGGCCAGCAGCGCCTCCGCGACCTCGGGGTCGGGCAGTCGCGCGGCGGCGAGCGCCGCCGCCAGCGCGCCCAGCGCGGCGGGGCGCTCCAGGCGCGCGCGGCGCTGTGCGAGCTGCCTCGCCACGGCTCGCACCGAGGGCGTGAGGGCGCCCAGCCGGGCCAGCGGCGGCAGGAGGCCCGCCAGGTCGGTCAGCGTGGCGCCGTGCAGGCGGCCCAGCCGAGGCCCGGCCGGGCTGGCCGGCTGCTGCCTGGCTTGCGAGGGCGCCGGCTGCTGCCTGGCTGTGGCAGCGGAGGCTGCAGGCTGCTGCTGCTGCTGCTTGGCCCAGGGAGTCCCCGGCTGCTGCTGTGAAGGAGGCGCCGCCTGCTGCGCCGCCAAGAGGCTGGCACCGGTGACGGGGCGGGGCCGGGCAGCGGGCGCAGCAGCGGCGGCGGCCGGGGCCGCGGCGGCCGGCGGCAGCTCCGCGGCGGCGCCCGGCACCAGCGCCTCCAGCAGCGCGGCCAGCAGGCGGGGCGGCGGGGGCTGGCCCGTCAGCGCCAAGGCCTGGGGGCGGGAGAGCAGCGACAGGGCGGACGCGGTGAGCCGGCGACCAGGAAGGAGAGGCTAGGCGGAGGTGCGGGGCCCCTTGGGCCGGTGGGGTTCTGGTGCCAAGGCCGTCGCTGAGGTCGAGTTCGGCCGTCTGCTGCGTTGCAGGCGCTGCTCGGCGGCCCCCGGCCCCTCAGCCCTGCGGCACCATGCCTGCCCGCCCTGTACCTCGCCACACCCCGCGCTGCCCCACCTGCGCCACGTCACGCAGCGCCGACAGCTCCAACGGCGAGTCGCCGCCCAGCGCCCGCTGCGCCGCCACCGCCACCAGCCCCGTCAGCTTGTGGCGCTGGTTCCGCCGACGCCGCCGCCTTGGAGCGCCCTCCTGGCCAGCCTCCTGCCGCGCCGCGCCACCGTCCCCCTGCGCCGCCGCCGTCCGCCGCGGGGTTTGCGGCGGCGGCTCGGCGGCGGCTGCTAGCAGCGGCAGGAGGGGCTGGTGGTCGAGTGCCGCGATCCCGCGGGCGGCCAGCAGCGCTACGAGCGCGTGCTGCGGCGGCCGCAGGCGGGGCGAGAGGCGCAGCCAGGCGTCCTGCGGCACAGGGAGGAGGGGCCGTGCGGGCTCTGCGCCACCGAGGGAGGGGCGGACTGCCATGTCGAGGCAGACCCTGGCCCGCAGCCAGGCGTCCTGCAGCGGCGGAGGCGGCGGCGGCAGGACGGGAGGGACATGCGGGCGGGGCTGCTGCAGCCGGCCTTCGTGGCTGGCCCTCGCCGGTGGGACTTCTTCAAGCGGCGCCGCCCTGGTGGCGTGACGGAGAGCGGCGCTGTGAATCATCCGAGCATGCCGCCCGCCTGCTGCCTTGCAGGCCAATGGGACCCCTAGCCGCCCTGCGGCCCCTGGCCGCACTGGCGCCCCGGGAGCCCTTCCCCACCCCCAGGCTCAGCCCAGCTCAGCTCTGACCCCACGAGCGCACCCATGTGCCGCCCCCATGCGGCGCACCTCCAGGTCACCCGCCGCAGCGGCCCGCCACAGCTCCGCCTCTATCGCCGCCTGCCCCGAGCCGCCCGCCGCCCTGCCCCCGTGCAGATGCCGGGCGCGGGAGGGTGACAGCGGCGGCGCGGGGCCCAGGGGCGGCGGCTGGGGCGGCGGCGCTGGGCCAGCGGCCCGGTCCAGCCAGGGCCAAGGCCAGGTCCAGGCGGCGCGTGGCTCCCGAGGCAGGGGGCAATGTTGGGGTGCAAGGTCCGCACCGGGGTGGGCTGAGCCAGGCGCGGCTGGGCGGGGCGGGTGCAGGCGTGTGGGAGGAGGTGGAGGTGGGCGCTGGCCCTCACTCGGCGGTGGGATAAGCACGGGGCGGGGCTGCCAGGGTAGAGGTGGGGAGTAGACTGGAGGAGGCTGGTGAGGGTGAGGGGCACGGGTGCTGGCGAGCACAAGGCAGTCGAGGGCCAGGGCGGCAGGGGAGAGGTCCGGCGCTGCAGCCGGCGCTCCGCCGGCGATGGCGGCACGGGGCACAGCAGCTGCTAGCAGCTGGTGGCTGATCAGTGGGTCCCGCTGCTGTGTGGAGCTGTTGACGCAGTGGGTGAGAGTCCTGCGTTGCGGAGTTGCGGCGCGGGATTCGTGGGACTGGGTGGGATGCCACAGGGGGGTGAGGGGTGCCTTGACCGCTGCACAACAGGTGTCGGTGAAAGGCCGCGCCCAACTCACCTGCATGGCGACCCGGTCAACCGCCATGCGCGACTGTGCTCGCCCGCGAGAAGCGTCGAGCACCAAAGACGCCACGCCAAGCCCATGCCGCGACGTGGGCTCGCCGCGGCAGGGCTGTCCTATCACTTCTCTGCACCTCTTCGGTTTCGCAATAGCGTGCATGCAGCCGCTGGTGGCTGGCTTGGGCTACTGTGGGCTGTCGCGCACCGAGCGCGCCTCGCAAGCAGCTGTCAGAAATATTGAATGCGTTCTATAAGTATGCGTTGCGCATGCGACAATTTGCCGCGGTCATCACGCCAAGGCACGTTCCTGCTCTCGGCATGCCGTATTTGCACCTACCCAACCCTACCCAACCCACGCTCTGCGGCCTGCACCTCCCTCCTCCCTCCTGCCAACTTGATCCGATACTGGCGTTCGCAATCAGACTCCCCGTTTTGCAGCAGACGTTCGGGTTAAAGCGCCTGAGCCGACGACTCTGCCAGCGGCCACAACGGCTCAGCGACGCATCCTAGCAGGCACGTGGGCTTGGGTCACAATGCCCCAACTGGCTGCCCAATGCCCCAACTGGCTGCCCACAGGCCAGCAGCAGCAGCAGCCACCAGGCGCCTGGGAGCTGGGCCCTTGAACCGCATGCCGCGCATGGGCCAGCAGCGAGGGGCCACCCCACCATAACAATCGCAGCCTTACAAGTGAGCAGACAGCGGCCGGGCCTCGTCCTGCTAGCATGCGCCACACGCCGTCACGGAGTTACCCCTCTGCCCCCCCCGACGCAATACGCAACACGTGCCTCCAGGAGGCCACTGCAGCACACGCCTCAAGCCCGGCGCCTATCCACCGCGCGTCGCCCCAAGAGCAGCAGGCACCGAAACCGCCAGATGCCTAACCGGGCGCTCACACATTTAAAACCAGCCGCGCTCTCACGCCCCTGAGTGCGTGCCAACGCCCCTGCGCAGTCCTGCACCGAGCCAGGCCTGCCAGCTGCCCGGGCCACGACCCCAAGTGCCAACGGCAGGGCCGTCCGCCGCCCCGCTGTAGCGGCGCTGGCGAAACCACGAGGCCGCTGTGCCCTGAGGCGCTGACACACGCTCATGGGTCACACCACCACCACACGACACGCTCTCGCACAACACCGCTGCTCGCCCCGCCCGCCGCAGAAAATGGTCGAGCGTTTCGGCCGGGCGGCACGAACGACGCCAAGCCCCCTCACACGGGACTCTACGCCTGCAACGCTATGAACAATCGAGAAAGACAGACAACGACGCCAAAGCCCCGCACATGGGACTCCACGCCTGCTACGCTGTGAACAACCAAGAACACTTTGTTGGCAAAAGGAACTACGGCACAGCAACGACGCAAGGGGGCCGCCCACTGGCAGGCACGGGGGACGGCTCACAGCCGCCGCCGGGCACCAGCCCCGGCCCCCACAGCTCCCGGCGCTTGCATGCGCGCAGCGCACCCCGCCACGCAAGCAGCGCCGAGCCGTTTTCTTTGGAAACATCATTCGACAACGGCCTGGGGCCGACTAGCAGGAATCTTAACCAGCGCTGGGGGCACCTCGCCTCGCAGGCCCACACACGGCCGCTGCATAGAAAGCACGTTCTTATGGGCGCGGGGGCCCGGCCTCTGTTGTTTCTTTCGCGCCTGGGGCCGAGCCACGGTAGCCACGGAGCCAGAGGGACGCACACCTCGCAGACACCCAACTGCTCCATGGCTGCCGCATGTCAGCGGCATGCGCCTCATGACCCCTCGCCCTCGAGTACACCCTCTAGCACACCCTCTAGCACACGCCCTAGCACAAGTAACAGCTTACGACACGCGGCCCTTGCTTCGTCCATAGCACAGATACCCGGCCTTCAACGCCTCTAAAGGAAACACGCATCAGTCGTTTTGCGGGCCGTCATCGGCAGCCATCCCAAGAGCACACACACACGAGCCCTTAAAGTGCCCTAACGTGAACAAACGCGGGCGATACGCAGCTGCGCGGCGCACGGCCTGACCGCCGCCTCGACACATCACACCGTGCCGTAGGGGACCGTCGCGGCAACACGACAGACAGACCGACAGAGAAACGTCCCCGCCAGGGCGCGCCGTGACGCGGCGGCCCCGCGGCGCATGAGAAGGGCTCAAGATTAGCCAGGAACTCGCCGGCGGCGCCCCTCGTATGCCACCGCACAGGTGGCCCAGCAGGGAGCGGTCATCACGCGGCCGTGACACGACGTGGCGTGGCCGCCCCGCGGCGCACCAGTAGAGCGTCGGGACCAGCGGAGACCCGCTCACGGCGCCCCCGAGGCATGCAGCCGTCCTCATGCCATGCAGGTTGAGGCGCTGCGCAGCAGCCCCTCACCACCGGCGCCAGCCGCTGGTACACAGCAACAACAACACATCCCGCGCCCCGCGTACAGCACCCGATGCACCCTCCGCACGCCCACTCGCTGCGGACACCGCCTCTCCGTGGCCGCTAATCGGCCTTGCGCTTGCCGTGCTGCCCGGCGCTGCCGCCACCGCCAGCCGCGCCGCTGCCGGGCCGCTCCAGTACCACGCGTGCCGCCTCCTCGCTCCTGCTGTCCCGCAGGAAGCTGGCGCGCGACCACAGCGCCAGGCCGTACCGGATGGCCAGCGACGCCAGCAGCCGGCCGGCTATGAGCGCCGTCGCGCCGGTGCCCGTCCAGCCGTGCGCCAGGGCCAGGGGCGCCTGCATGGCTGCGGCCAGCGCCACGCAGGCCAGCGCGCCGGGCAGCGACAGCGGCTGCGGCGGAGGGGCCGGCAGTTGGGGCGGCAGTTGCGGCAGGGCAATGCCCGGGCGGGTGTGGGCGCTGCATGCCCGCACCTACCGGGCTGCTGGATCGCATGCTTGGCAGCGCCATGCAGAACTCGTGAACAGCACACACACCCCGCCCGCACCTGCTCCATGATGGGCTGTATCGCCACCACGAACACACTCGTGAGCGCCTCCTGTGGCAACACGGCAGGGCGCAGGCGGCCGGGACAGGGGCAGCAGGGCAACGTCACCCCAAGAGCCCACGGGTGGGCCCCTGAGCCTTCGCCACGCTCCCCCACGCTCACCACTAAAACACACCGCACGGCAGACCACGCCCCAAACCCTCACGCGCATCTCGGCCCGTCCCCTCCCGCCCTCTCCCCGGTCCACACCGCACCTGCGCGCCCAGCGACTCCACCTCCCACGGCTGCGGGTGCGCCATGCCCGCCAGGTGCGGCCACGCCACCGCCAGGCTGCGCACCGCGTCCGACGCCAGCAGCGCGCCGTCGTGACCCAGGGGTCGGCCCAGCCTCAGCGCCGCGATGGCCGCCGGCCCCAGCACCTTGACGCCGGGGCCCAGCCCCGCCGCCAGCTGCACGCAGCTCAGGCTCCCGCCGGCCAGCGACTTGGCGGCGCAGGACGCCAGGAAGGCGGCGAAGAAGGCGAGCGTGATGCGGTTGCGCTGCAGCGCCAGCTGGCCGGCGCGGGCCAGGTAGGCGGCCTCGAGGCCGGGGTCGGGGAAGCCGGCGAGCGGCGCGGACCAGGGCAGGCGGCGGGCTGCGGCGGCGAGCGCTGACACCGGGGTGAGCTGAAGCAGGGCGCGGGGCAGGCGCGCCGCCGCGGCTGAGAGTGCGGCGGCAAGGCTCGCGGCCAAGATGGAGACGGCGGAGGAGCGGGGGCCGCTGGGGCCGGCGGGTGGAGCGGCTGGCGGTTGTGGTGGGGTTGGGGCACGGGCCACCGCGTCGCACGGTGCCTCGTCCCTGCGGCCGCTGCGCCTGCGCCGCCCGCTGCAGCTAGCGCCCAGGCCCAGCGCTTGCGCTGCCTCCTGCGACGGCCACCGATAGGGCGCGCCCGCGGCGGCCGCCAGCAGCCTGGCGGCGGCCAGGGTGGCGGCGGTGGGGCCGTGTGTGGGGCCCCCGGCCGGCGGCAGCGCGCCTGGCAGCTCCCGCCCGGGCGGCGCCCCTGCAGCCCCCAGCGCCTGCCCCAGGGCTACCTCCATGATGAGCAGCTCGGCGCACTGCAAGGAGGGGTGGGGGCATGGAATGGGAGAGGGGAGGCGGGGACAATGCGGGTTCCGAGGCAGCCCAGGGGACGGAGCACTGGTGTGGGATGCCTGACGCATGGCACTGCGCTCGCCGTTCTGTGCCTATCCGTTGTTTCTCTACCACACCGCCAGCTCCTGCCCACGGCCGCAGCCCGCAGCGCACCGCGCTCGGCGCATCAGGGCATCAACCTTCTCCCACCCGTGCCCGTTCTCTGCCCCAGGCCTTGCACCCGCCCCTCCTCGGCCCCTCGCCCTCCCCGAGCCCGCACCAGCTCGTTGAGGTGCGCGGAGCCCGCCCCCAGCGCATACTGCGCCGGGCTGCAGCCGCCGCCGTCGCGGACGTCGAACCAGGCGCGCGCCACAGCCGGGCACAGGTGTAGCAGCAGGACCGCCAGGTCGCTGCCGCAAACCGCCGCCCCAGCCCCAGCGGCAGAGTTCGACCTGGAGCCCGAGCTGGCGCGGGAGCGGCCGCCGCTGGCGCTCCCGCGGCGCCGCGCCTGGCCGCTGCCGACGCCGCCGCTGCCGCCGGCCCGGCCTTGGCTGAGGGCGAGCAGGTGCAGCGGCGTGATGCCGTCGGGGCCGGCGGCCGTGAAGAGAGCCGTGGCGGGGTGAACGGCTGGCACGCCGGGGCCGGCGGGCCGCAGCTCGCAGGCTAGCAGCATCAGCAGCGCCTCCACGACCGCCGTACAGCCGGAGTGCACGGCCAGGTGGCCCAAGCCCAGGCCGCTGCACAGCAGCCGCACCTCGCCGTCCAGTGCCAGAAGCGACAGCCCCGCGCGCCGCACGACGTACGACAGCGTGTGCGGCAGGCGCCGCCATACGGCGTACGACGCCAGGCTGGCGGCCAGGCAGCGCACGTGCTGTTCGTCCGTCTCGGCGGTGACCGCTGGCGAAGCCGCTGCGGGGGTGCCACTCTCCGCCTCCTTGCCCTGCCCAAGCAGCAGCTCCGCGCTGTTTGCGGTGGCGGTGGCAAGGCAGTCTGCGCTCGACTCCGCTACGGCCACGCCAACGCAGCCGCCCGAGCCGGCGCGCAGGCCGCTGCTGTCGCAGAGGCTAATGAAGCTGCCCATGTCGTACATCAGCGACGTCAGCCAGTGCGGCGGCGGGGCAGCGGCCGCGCCCCGGCGCTCGCCCTCGCCCTCGCGCGCCCCATCCTCCGCCAGAAGCGTTTCGGCCTCCCCGGCGCCCATGGCCGCGGCGGCCAGGGCGTTGAGCTCAGCCGCCACCTGAGGCTCGTCCACCACCACCAGCGGCGTCAGCGGCGACAGCAGCTGCTGCGGCGGCGGCCGCCCCGCGCCGCCCTGGGGACCCGCCTCGCGGCCGCCCGCCGCCGGCCCCGGCTCCGGCCCTAGCTCCAGCTCCAGCAGCAGCAGCCCGGGGGCCGCACAGGGCCCCAACGCCACGGCCAGCGCATGGACCTGCGCCGGTGCGCGCAGCGGTCCCTGCCCGCCTGCAGGCGCCCCTGCACCCCCGAGCCGCCCCGCCGGCGCCGGCCTGCCCCGCGCCCTGGCCGTGTCGCCGGCGCCCGCACAGACGTCATCGCACGCCCGGCCGGACGCGGCTGCGGGCTGCAGCCGCACGGCGCACCTCTGCGCGGCCGAGGCCGGGCCGCCCAGCCGCGCGAGCACGCGCGGCAGGCCCAGCCCCGGGGCGGCGTGACGGCACCCTGCCGGGCCTTCCGCAGCCACTCCTGGCAGTGGCGCGACGCATGCCGCGATCTCCAGCGGCTCGGGCGAGGCCAGCAGGCACGGCCCGCTCAGCACCACCAGGCGCGGCAAGGCGTCAGTGGTTCCCCACTCAGCGCCGCCCTCGGCGCCACTGCCCTCGCCGCCGCGGCCGTCGTTGCTGCTGCCGCTGCTGCCGCCGCAGTCGCTGCCGCTGCTGCCAAAGCTCGCCAGGTGCTGGCACGAGACCGACGCGGGCGGTACCAGGCCCGGGCCGAAGGCGGCCGCCAGCTGCGCCTCCGACAGCACCGGCGCCGCGGGGCGCGCCAGCGGCTGCGAGCCGCGCGGCGCCCCGGTGTGCTGCTGGCGCCCCATCAGCCGCCGGGTGCAGAGCTCCAGCACCAGCAGGATGCAGCCCCGGCGCAGCGCCACCGCCTCGAGCCGCACGGGACCGCACACCGCGGCCGCGGCGGGGACCCCCGGTGCTGCGGCGGGCGCTGCCGCGGCCATGGCGGCGGCGGCCACCGCGCCGCGCCAGCCCTCGGGCGCGTCCTCCGGCTCGGCATTGGGGATCTGCATCGGACCGGAGATGAGGGGGCAGAGGGGACCGGGGGTGAGGGGCCAGCGCGCCAGCGGGAGAGGCTCTGGGCGGAGCAACGGTGGCGGGGGCGTGACGGGTTCCGGGGCCGGCGCGCGAGGCACGTACGGT
This sequence comes from Chlamydomonas sphaeroides, assembly GCA_001662425.1. Classification (NCBI taxonomy): domain Eukaryota; kingdom Viridiplantae; phylum Chlorophyta; class Chlorophyceae; order Chlamydomonadales; family Chlamydomonadaceae; genus Chlamydomonas; species Chlamydomonas sphaeroides. The sequence goes on from BDDC01000544.1 coordinate 24,531, forward strand.
GCACGCAAGTAGCCGCACGCCACACGAGCAGCCCGCTTGGATCATTGCACCGCTGCTTTTGCCACGACGGGAAAACAGTCGAAGCCGCAGCCGCGGGCCCAAGGGAAGGAAGGGCCCCAAGGCGGGGCTGATCCCGTAACAAGTCATGGGCCCCCCCTGTGTCGCACCTTGTAGCCGCTGCGCAGCCTGTCGTACTGTGTGACGTATGTGGCGTGCGGGTACGACGCGGCCTGCTGCTGCAGCTGCCTCGTGATCTGCAGCGCTTTGTTGTAGTGGGCCAGGCTTGGCATGGCGTGGTGCGACAATCGAGAGTGCAGCGCCTCGCGCTGCGCCGCAAGGCAGGCGGCAAGGGGGGCGTAGGCTGGCGGCGCGGCCATAGGAGGAACCGGCGCGGCGCGGCGGCGGAGCTGCGGGGCGTCGGAGCCGCCAGCCGAGGGCGGGGGCTGGTCAGCAGGGGCAGAGGCGGGGGAGGGCTTGCGGCCCGTGGCAGAGCTGAGCGTGGGGCTGCCGGCGTGCGAGGCGCTGCACGGCTGGCTGCTGTCTTGGCCGGTGGCTCTGGGGCTGCTGCTGTTGCTGTACCCGTGCTGGTGGAGGTCTGGGCTGTCGATGGAGAGGGTGGAGAGGGTCAGGACGGGGAAAGAGAATGACGTGGGGCCTGTATCCGATGCTGGCTCAGCCAGGCTCTGGGTATGTGGAGAACCGACAGAGGCCGAGCATGGTGGAGCTGGGCGCTCCAGTGTAGATGGATCCAGGTAGGGGAGGTACAGTTGCCTTGAGGGCGCGGAGGCTTTGGTACTGCCAGGGGCCCGCGGTGACCGGGGTGGCTCGGAGGTGTGGGTACCGCCAGGACGCTGCGGCTGGGGCGGTTCGGGTGGATGCGAAACCGCCCGAGGCTTGCAACTTTGAAGTCTTGCGTTACCCATTTGAAGCCATGGCGGGCGGCTGGAGACGCGCACGGCCGTCGAGCGCAGCACGCCCACGACCACCGCCCCAGAGAATGCTAGCATGCCCAGGGCAAGGTTGTGCCACAGCAGCGCCAGGCACCCCGGACGAAAGAATTCAGCAGCCAGAGCCACGACAATCGCGCCTGCGCTCGCGGCCAGCATCGTGCTGATGCTGGCGCGCCGCGCCTGAGCGCGCTGCGCTGCTTCCTGAAGCCAGAAATACATATTTTGCAGTATGTCGGAGGCTGAGAGATGCAATACGTTTGCTGCTGGAGGAGTGGCATTTCAAGGCATGTCTCTGTCTTAACTGCTTGTCTTGGTAATGAACGATGTGGCGGGGTATATATACTGTACAGCAATTGAGTTGTGGGGGCTGGCTTCGTGATGCATTCGGCAGTTCGGGACTGTGGGCTGTCTCATTGCATTGCGGAAAGCCCTCGCGACAGCCCCGACCTTCAATTGGAGAATGCACATGTACTAGTCGCAGTCGTGTGCATTAAGACTGCAAACATGGCGTCCCAACAGCTGAATGCGCACTTGCGGCGGCGAGCAACCCCCTCGCCGCTGCCGTCCTGCCCCGCGGCGCCGCTTCCTAGACCACATGTGCTGACATGCACGTCTCGAGCACCTCAGCCGCCGGCTCGGTGCCCAGCACAACAAGAGGCCGTGGTCATGGCGGGTCGCCGAGCGGTCGTCGCGCTCGCCGCACCCGCGGACGCCGGCGAGCTTGTGGAGCGCAAGCGCACGCGGCTGCAAAAGGACACGTCGCCCGTCGTCATCGACGGGCCGGACGTGCCCGACCTGCCCATGGTGCGTGCCAACCCCATGGTTGACCCAGCCGCCGCGCCGCCCGCAGCTGCCCTCGCCACAGTCTGACTGGCCCGAGCGCCTTCCCCTGGTCCCACTGCCGCCGGAGCTGCACCACGAGCAGCGTCCCTTGCCTTGCCCGGCTCGCGGCTTCCACCCACGCCGCACGCCGCGACCCCCCGCCTTCCCGCAGCCCAAGGAGCACCAGCAGACGCTGTGGACATCGTTCGCCCTCCAAGGCGTGGGCCTCCACACGGGCGAAACCGGTGGGTCGGCTGCAGCGGCCCTGCCGCAGCCCTGCCGCAGCCGCCAGCGCCGCCGCCCGCTCCACCCGAGGACCCCGCTGGTACCTAGGCCGCGCTAGCACACCAGCACCGCCGCCTGGCCGGTAGACAGCCCCCCGCCTCTCGGCCCAGCTCCCCACCCGCACACCGCTCCGAGCACCCGAGCTACGCCTGGGGCCCGCCTGGGGTCGCTGGGCTCGCCTCGCCGCCTGCATCGCCGCCGCACCTTCCTAGCCCAGCCCGAGCCCAGGCCGCTTCCGCTGATGGCCGCCACTGCCGCCGCTCAGCCGCGCGCCCGCTATGCCGCCCCCACAACCCGCCCCTGACCCTGACCCCGCCCCCCACCTGCTCCCACCTGCCCCGCTCCCCCTTCCCCCCGGGCTCCGCAGCCACCGTGGCGGTGCGGCCTGCCTTTGCCGGCGAGGGGCGCTACATCGTGCGGGTGGGTGCGGGGGCGGGGGGGCCCGGGGGCGAGTGTCGGGCGGGGGGGCCCGGGGGCGAGTGTCGGGCGGGGGGGCCGACACAGCGGGGAGCAAATGGAGGGAGTGCGGTACAGCGGGAAGCGGGGAAGAGGTAAGCAGGAGACGCGCATCGGGGAGAGGCGAGGAGGTCAGGAGGGGGCACAGGGAGGGACAAGGTACACGCGGGAAAGAGGTGCCAGCCCGCCCGGGGAGGCCGCCCTCCTCCCCCGAGGCCTTGTTGGTCGGGAGACCCAGGGATAGACCGGCTCCCCCCTGCCCCCCCCCCCCCCCCCCCC
>BDDC01000544.1:37616-55695 GCA_001662425.1 Chlamydomonas sphaeroides
GGGCACACACGCGGGCGTCGGGATGGGGTGTGCTGCCGCACGGTGCGCAGCCCCCCGGCCGCACGGGGGCGCCGCTCACCCGTAGGTCTTGACGGGCACGCTGGCGGCATCCAGCGACATGGTGAAGGGGCCCTTGGCCACGCCTGCGATGCGCCAACGAGAAGCGCAGGCGGGGTGGCAGCACGGCAGGCGCGTCACGGCAAGTGCCACCTCGAGGCCTCCTTGCACACGACACAAGCGCAGCGTGAAGCCTCGGCGCACGTCCCAACAGGCGCGCACGCGATGCACACGACCTCAGGGCTGCACCCAGTGTCCAGGTGCAGCGAGGTGTCATATGCCGCGCTATGCAGCAATGGAAGACGTCGGCATGCGCAGCAAACGATGCCAGGCCCGACGCCAGGCGTCCCACACGCGTGTGCATTACCCCCGCAAATGCAGCCACGGCATGCCCGGATGCTCATTGTGTACGGCAGCACGAACCGTATCTAAGCCAGCCCTACCTAGGAGAGCCCTACCTAGGCGGGCGCACTCACAGCGGCCGGCCACGGGCGATACAAATCCGTGCTAGGCGGAGGGGGCTCACCCGCGTTAATGCCATAGGTGCAGCCGAAGCGGCTTGAGCCGGGGGCGGTGGTGCCGTCGGCGTAGCGGAAGAAGAAGCCTTTAGGCGGAGGGGGGCAGGGAGGGGGGCAGGGAGGGAAAGGGGCTTAAGCACAACGGGGACCGGGGCGTTCGGGGCGGCCCAGCCGTGTAGGGCCCAACCGCAACACATGACCAGACAGCGCGCCCCGGGCACGAGTGCGCGTCCGCGCCGTACCCAGGAGCGGCGGCAGCGGGGGCGGCCGGCAGTTCGGGAAAGGTGCGGTGCAGTCTGGGTCGCTGGGCATTGCCCGTGAGCCCTGCTCACCTCCCTCATCGCCCCACCCCTCCCTCACGCCAACGCGTGTTAAGCCCCCTGCTCACCTCCCTTGTCGTCCAGCACCAGCGCCGATGCGGCCAGGCCGCTGGTGGGGTGCTTCGTGTCCACGGGGGCGCCCACCGCGACTTCGCAGTAGTAGACGTTCTCATCCGTAAAGTCGCAGGCGCTGGTGTCGGGGCAGGTGCTGGTGTCAAAGCAATCTGCGTGGGGAGAGCCGGGCCAGGGCCGGGGCATGGGTCGGAGGGTGCGCGCTCACGGCAGGGCGGGGCTGCACAGCCGGCCGCGACACCACAGGTGGGAGCGTGCGGATCAGGGCCGGAGGCAGGGAGGGCTGCGGCGCAGGCGAGTGGGGGCCTGCACAAGGCGTTCGCCAGACGCCACGGGATTTCTCGCCACCCTCCTCCCCCTACCCCCACACCCAGGCAATCTCCCGCCATCGAAAGAGTGTTGTAGAGTAGTACCCGGCCTGGGTGCGCGGCGCGGTCGGCACGGACACACGCACCCAAGTCCCAACGCCCCCGACTATTCCCTGCTCGCCCCTCTCCTCTCCCCAGACCTACCGCTTTCCATGGGGTACATCATGGTCAGGGTGCCGGCCTTGGACAGCACCACGGAGGGCGGCGAGTACATGCCGCTGCCCATGTACAGGTAGTGGCTGCGGGGGGCAGGGTCGGTGTTACCGCACGTGGAGAAGCGCATGTGTGGGCATGTGTGGGCTGGTACGGGACCCTGCAGATGAGCCCGATCCGCCGTCCCGTTACAGCGCTAGCGGACACAACACAACCCTGCTGTGGCGCTGTCACGCGGGTTCCTACAAGCCCGCTCGAAGCCCGCTATGCGCCGCACGACAGAAGACGCTAGGGATGCATCCCGCGTGCCGCGTGCGTGTTACTCTAGGTTTCCTTGATAATGAGCACACCAACACATGAGCAAACCATGCAATTAGACAGCAAGTACTGCATGCGGTTTGGTTGTAGCAGCCGGGCTGTACGCACGACGGCACGACCCCGTCCGAACCTCGCATACTAGTCATATTTCTGGATGCATCGACCGATGGACACCATCGGCCACATCAACTACGCTGCGAGCGCGGACCGACGCACCAGCTGTTGGTCTGGCCTTCGACAAAGCTCTCATCGGCGGCAGACGTCACCGTCAGTGCGCAGCCAAAGGTGTTGGGGCGGCCGCAGGTGGTGTCGCAGGTGGCGCCGGCGGCGGGGCCGCGCAGCTGCGTAGCTGTGGGCACGGGGATGGACACATGGGGTGCCGAGGGCGGAGTGAGAGGAAGCGGCGGCGCCACGAGGGCCAGGCAGTGCTACACCGTGTGCGGTTGATGAGGAACGCCGCCGCTTGGTCGGTAGGGTGGACAACAGTGACGGGGTGGAAACTTCGGCGCGGAGCGCTTACCGCTTTGCCAGGTGAACATCCGATGCGGCCGGGGCGGCGGCCTGCAGGGCGGGTACGGCATTCGTGCGGGTGGTGCGTTGTACGGACATGGTGCACGACAGGTACGGGTAGGCTGTCACTGGAGAACCAGCCTGTAAGTCAAGTGGCAAGGCAGTCTCAGCGAGGTGGCCTGGATAGCTGTGAGCGCCGCGCGCTCCCCAAGCTTACGGGCTGGGCGGCGAGATCGGCGACGGCGGCTTGGGCGGCGGCGACGGCCGGGGCGGCCTGGCGGGCGGGGTACGGGTGGAGGCGAAGAGGATGGACAAAGGACATGCGCGTGTGTGCCAAATAGCGTTCACAATTGCGATACACCTCGTCAGACACCGGCGACACGGGCTTGAGTTGGCGTGCGCAAGCGGGTTACTCACTTGGGGGGCCCCGGTGGCTTCGGAGGGACCGGCGGCTTGGGCGGCCTGGGGGATGGCTTAGGCGGAACAGGCGGCCGAGGGGGCTTGGGCGCGACTGCGGGGAGGGGGGAGCGGGGCGACACGTGTCGAGTTCACGATCCGAGCCTTGCGACACAAAGATGTTGCTGAGGGGCCCTGGTGGTGAAGTAGCACAGTCCGTACTTCCCAAGCGGCTATATGCAAAAGTTGCTGGGCAGGTGTGACATCCAGGGTGCGCGCCGCGCCAGCCACATACAGCGCGCAGCGGCGTGCACAAAGGGCAACCCTCGCACAGCTGCTGCAACGACTTGTATATACAACCAGTGGTGCCGGCCCTGCCTCGCGGCAACCCAGTGTGAGAGTGTGCGCATGATTGCGCTTCTCACGCTACTTGGCTTGAGCGCGGTTGTCCCCACTCAAAGGCGATGCGCGGCATTCAGCAGGCCAGACATGTCCTTGGCGCCCCAAACGTCGGCGAGCGCCGTTACGCTGGCCGAAGCGACTGCGCGCCATGCCCGAAAGCATTTTTGCTGCTCAAGCACAGGATTGTGGCGCGGCTAGCCAGGCTTTGCCGTTCAACATATCGCCAGTGGCCTGGCAAGTACGCTGGTCGAGCGATCGAGCTGCGCGCCAGTCCGTCGGCGCGCCTTACCCCCCCTGCCTACCCCTTGCACTCACGTTGAGCCTCCGCTAGCGCGGCTATGCCCAGAGCTGCGAAGAGCAGCACCAACGCTGTAGAGCGCCGCATTCCTGTCAAAGACAACACAAATAGTGGTTTCCCGGTGTGTCCACGGAGATATATAACAGTCGCGTGGAGAATTTGATGGAACAGTAGTGCCGAGAAGGCCTGGTAAGTACTTGAGCCGCATCCCTTTTATTGAGGAGTCTCGCCCGCCATGTCGCTTTTGCGGCTCAAGTACTGCAGTGGGGCGTGCGCTTCTGTGCTGCTGTCTCGTTGTCGTTAAGCACATGCGTATGACTCTTCGACCTGCGAACGTAAACCACGTGCGTCGAGCGACCCCGGCGTTTGACGTCTCTCGTCGCAACTTACTAGGCGTCGTTCAGCGATAACTCGAGTTCAAATAAAATGTTAAAATAAGCCAGGGCCTAGGTTACTGGTCAGGCCTGTAGCTTCGCGCGGGCGGGCGCTTGGCAGTCGCCGCGTCGTGCCGCGTCTTGCAGTCACCTGCAGGGCGCTGGAAATACTGTGCGCCATTTGCTATAGTGTTGATTGGTCATCTGTAGACGCAACCGGCAGCCGAGTGCGCGTGCCTTGAAACTTGCCACCTGGAGCGACTTCCCTTATTTGACGAGGCTTGACACCACCGTCAAAGCAGCGCAAATAACGCCGGCATGCAGTCTTACGACAAATGGCGCAAAAGCACGCAAGCGAACGCACCTGAAACTGAGTTGTCCTTTACTGTGCTCGCAGCTTCCCCCGGGGCCCGGGATGCCAACGGCGCAGCACTGGCACGCCCTGTGGTGCGACAGCCGTCCCTGTGCTAGCCTTCCCTGCGCTGCTCTGCGCTAGCCACCACGCCGCAATTAGCAACTCGCGGCTCCGGCGCTCCGCCCCCGCCGGTTGCACCAACCAGCGCCAGCTCTAATTTGTTATCTGTGGCGCGTTGCCGCGCTGAAGAAGGCCCGGCAACCTAACGTCATTGAGTGCGCCCAAGCATGGCCGCGCCTTCCCAGTAACCGGGGCAGTGCGCCAACTGGCATGCCATCAAAGCTCACAGCGGGCGTGAGCCCCTGTCATCGCCACGGCCCACGAACGCGCACTCAGGCTCCTGGGGGCCCGATCGCCGCTTAGGCCCCTTGTGGGCTTGCGGAATGAGTTGAACGCCAGCCAGTTGCCGCGCTCCTGGTACACGAAGGCCAGATACGTAGAAGGGCGCCTTAGCCAGGCATGGGGGTGAAGGGGTTGGGGTCAGGGGTAGGAGTGGGCAGCGACGGAGGGGCGGAGGGCGGCAAGGGTCGTGCGAGGTGCGGCTGGGCGGAGACGGCAGGCGGCCAGGGCGGTGGGGGCGGTACAGGGGAAGCTTTAGGGGGCAGCTGGTTCGCTCCTCACACGCCACCACGACCCGCTGGTACAGACGTCCTCGGCGGCAGTTGCACCAACCCCGCAGGTGCAGGTTCTTGGCGCAGTCTGTTTTATACCCTGATTCCGCGGCAAACCCGTCCGCGGCGACCAGCGGGACCAGCTCGGCCGCCGCTCCGTGGCTTGGAGAGCTGTGCCCAGCCCACCCACGTCCGGACCTGTCAGCCCCTCCAACCCCTTGACCCCAGTCACCCTCCCCCCCCAAGCCCACCCATGCACGTGGCCCGTCACCCCCTCCGCCGCCCTCTGCACGCGCCCTGCCCAGCCGCATCCCCCTGTGCAGGCCGGTTGCCTGGCGCTGAGGTGCTCGGCTCCTCCGGGCCTGACCCCCATGCAAGGGGGTCTGCAGCCCCATACAGGGGGTCCGCCGTACGGCTGCTAGGTGATGTTCAGTCGCTCTGCGGCCAGCTTCCGCCTTCCCGCCGCCAGCCTCGGGCCCCACTTCAGCCACATGCTGCCTTCCGTGCTACCGTCACTCCACGTCGCCGTGCCTCACTTTGCTTCCCGCTCCATGCCCTCCGCCGGTGTTGACAACTCGCTCTGCGCTCCGCCTCCCGCTTCCCCAACTCAGCGAACGTCTCGTGGGGCTACCGGTCTTCCTCTTTACAGGTCGGTGCCGCGCGTGTGTCGGGTTCATATGGAAATAGAAATAGAAATGGTTATGATTCGTGTGCAACACGTGTCGTTATATTCAGGAGGGCGGGCGTGTCTGGGGCGAACCCCCACGCCCACCACCGCGGGTTCATATGGCATCTATAGGGGACCATGGGGGACCTATCGGTGACCGAGGCTGGCTGGCGCTCGCGTCCTGGCTCTGCGCTCTCGCTCTGGGCGAACCACAGTGGACTGGTTGCTGGCAACGCAATTACCGGGTCGGGCCAGTTCTCGAGGCTGCGCTGGCGCCACGGCTGGCGCCCGAGTTTCACTGGCCCGGCCAACGCTCTGTTTCGGAACGCGTGGCTTACTGCGTGGCGCGCTCTCGTCCTGGTGAACTCCTATCGCATCCCTTGCATCCGGCCTGACCACCTGAAACGCCCACCACGCACCTACATGCACTCACTGCGCGCGCACACAATACTACAAAAGCAGTCGGCGACTCGCCAGTGCTTCTTTGCTCGCATTCGTTTGTGTACCCGGCGCTTCAAGGCAGCGTGGATAGATGCAGCTGCGGCCAGTGGTAAAGAAGAGTCTAACTCGTCTGGCCCCACGAACGAGCCGTCGCGTACCCGGCGGCCCAGTCAAGAATATCCCCCAGCAGGTTGTCGCAGGCGCCTCATTCCGCCCCAGACAAACATGTTGGCTGCAGCTATGCAGCGTGTTGGAGTTTAGGCTTTAATATCATGACAGCAGGTAGGTAGGCAGGGTTGTTCGAGCGTTCACATTCTGCCCTATATTCTGCGGGCACTTCACCTGGCGAGTGTTGCTCGAGCCTGTTGTGAAGATTTCAAAGTGTCAGCACACACAAGATCACTGGCTTTGACTTCGTGTTTGCATCCTCGATTTATCTTCGCGTCCGACTGCATGCGCGACTCCACGCAATGTACGAAGCTACTTCTGGTGGGTATGATATCCGGCACTTGTATGGGACGCGACCCCAGGCCCCTTCATCCGCACATGGCTGGGGCAGCAAAGAATTGAGAGGCCATCCGCCGCTCCCCAGCCTCGCGTTAGCACAAGCCTACGGCCGCAACCACAACAGCGAATGCAACAGCCGCCGCCCAGACAGTCAGGCACGACCAGCAGGCAGGGCCAGCCCTCGCTGCCAATCTGCCTCGCAAGCAAACACGCCACGCGGGGGCGAGAATGCAGCTCGCAAGCTTTCTGCTTAACCTCGCTGACCGCCACTCACAACCCCGGCGCTCGCAGCTTTCCCTCTGGGGCCCCGGATGCCAGTGACGCAATACGTATTGCGCAGTCCGGCCCGCCCTGCGATGCGAACCGCGCGCCTTGTGCCAACGAGCCAGGCTGGCTGCCGGGCCTCGAGCCGTGCAGCAGGCGCAACCGCACCAATCGTGGTGATGATGTCTCGTTAGGTTGCCTGCACCGGCTGGTGGCAGCCATCTTGGGCGCTCAAGGCTCAACCACACAACCCAGCACCTCCTGCCCAAACCCGCTCACGCACTGCCACCCCGCTGCCACCCTGGGGCCGCCCGAGCCCACTCCCTAGTCCCTCCCACCTTGGGCTCGCCCCACGTGCAGGCCCTTCATGCGTCGTGGTCCTGTGTCGACACACACCAGCCCGGCTGCTCGACCCGGCGCAGCACACCTATCTATCCCGCGCCGGGTTCCACCTGGGCTGCGGCTGGCAGCGGTGCCCCTGCACATGCAGAGTCGGACACGTGCTCACGGCTTACAACACGAAACGTGTCCCAGCTGCGCATGGGTGCATGGCTCGCCCCCAAAAGAGGCCACCCAGACCAGACGCAAACAGTCGGTCATTGTGCGGTTGTCGCCGGGGCTATTTCAGGGGTCTCGAGCAGGCTTACAACACGAAACACGCCAGCCAACATTTGCCACCGCATCGCTCATTTGCCCCTTGACTCCCTGCGCCAAGCTGTCCACGCACGCACGGCCCGCGGCCCACCAGCCACCCACGCAGCACACGCAAGCCCTTCCGCCGCCGCGAAGCATGCGGCGGCTCCCTCTCGGCCACCTCGAGGCACGTGCCTTTACCCACCGCTACCCCTCCCGCGCCCTCCACTTGCCGCCCGCCAGCCCCATGAACGACCCCGTGCAGGCGGGCATGTGGCGGGACACGGTGGCCACCTATAGACACGTACCCTGGCACCCATCCCCTCAGTTGGCGCCCACCAGCCCCATGAACGACCCCGTGTAGGCGGGCATGTGGCGGGACACGTAGGCCGCGTTGAGCTTCTCCACGCTCACGGAGCCGGCCGGGTCAAAGGTGGCTGCGGAGCCGCCCGCGGCGCTGCCGGCGCCCCCGGCGCCCGAGTTGCCGTAGGAGCTGCCGTAGTAGTTCTGGGCGGGGGGCGGAGGGGCAGGGGCAGGGGCGGGAGGGCCAGGGAAGGGCAGAGGGGGCTCAGGGTCGGGCGCTTACGGAGCAGGGGAGGCGGGCGGCGGGTTCGGGGCTGCTGCGTGGGGTAGGCGTGTGGGCAGCTCTTGGGCTTGGGCCGCGGCTGGGTGCGACAAAGAGCGGGCAGGCGGGCGGCGGGCCGTGGGGCAGGCATGGTGAGACACGACGGGCAGCGCTCCGACCGCGCTCCGGCTTGACCGCCCAGGGCCATAATCTTCAACCCCCCTCTCTACACTCTGCGACCCCCTGACCCGCGCGCCCGGCTCCTCACCGAGTATTCGGACCCGTAGCCGCCGCCGTACCCAGCGCTGCCGTACGAATCGTACCCCGCGCCGTAGCCGCCGTAGCCGCTGTCGTAGCCGCCACCGCCGCCCCCGTAGCCGCCACCGCCGCCACCCCCGTAGCCGCCGCCGTATCCTCCGCCACCGCCGTAGCCGCCGCCGCCGCCCCCGCCACCGCCGCCGTAGCCCTTGCCGGTGCTCTTGCCCCAGGATATCCGGATGGCGCTGCCGCCCACAACGTGGCCGTTGAGCTCGCCCATGGCGTACTCAGCGGCCTGGGGGCGTTGAGGGTTGGGAGTAAAGCGGGCCAGGGGGTCGGTTGAGGACACAGCGCCGGGAGCAGGGGGCAGAGGCTTGGTTGGGCGCAGAGGGTTGGCAGCATCGCGGGCCGTGGGCGGGCCGCCGCTTGCGTACATGGGCCACAGCAGGGAGGGCCGCACGCCCCGCAGGCAGGCGGCCTTCATTCGGCCCCCGGCCCGTGCTTCCACGCTGTCCTGCCCCTCTGCCTCGCAAACACATATCCCTGGGCGTGCCGCGCGGGCCGTGTCAGACTCTGTCACCTGTTTCTGAACACAGACCGTACACCGTCCCCGTCCCGCTCCCTCCCATCTCGCCCACCTGGCGGTCCACGAACTGGACAAAGCCGCAGCCCTTGCCGGGCGGGATCTTGGTGTAGGCGATCTCGCCGTAGCGCGCAAACACCGCCCGCAGCTGGTCCTCGTTCACCAGGGCGCTCAGGCCGCCCACAAAGAGCGTGGTGTTCTGCTGGTCGCCGTCGCCTGGCGCGGAGGAGGAGCGGCGCAGGCGGGGCGGGGCAGGGCAAGGGGAGTGGGAGGGCGGTCGGCTTGATTCTTGAGCAACGTAGTTGAGTAACACGCGACACTACTTCGAGGGGATTATGCCGCATTCGCCGTTCGGCACGCAGGGTTGCGTTTAGTCGAGTGCACCAGTACGGTGTGTGCGGCGGGTAACAGGGCAGCGAGCTGCAGCCGAGGGTGGGTGCGGGGTCGTAGGGGCTAGGGGGTGGGCTTGAGGGTCGCCGACAACATGGCGAAAGACCCGTGCGGCCCGAGGCCACGAGGCCGGCAAGCGGCCAGTCGCAGCCGCTGCTGCCAGATTGCACCGTGCCCGCCGGACAGCTCACCACCGCCGCCGCCGCCACCACCGCCGCCACCGTGGTGGTGGTGGCCGCCGCCAGGCGGGCCGCCTCCGGGTGGGCCGCCGCCGGGAGGGCCTCCATAGCCGGGGCCGCCATAGCCGGGGCCGCCGCCAGGGTGCCGAGAGCCGCCGCCAGGCATGGAGGGTCCTCCGTCAATGCGGCGGGCGGTGGCCGTGGACACGCGCACCGGGCGGGAGGAGATGTAGACGCCCTGGGAGGGAGCGGAGGGAGCGAGGCAGACGGGGTGTGGGCGAGGGGGCGGGGCGCTGCGGCAGGGGCCCGAGGCGCGCGGCGAGGGGCGGCCAACGGGGGCGGAGGGGTGTCAGGAGGGCACGGGCGCCATTGGCCAGAGCCGGGCACGGTAGCGGGCGGGGCAAGTGTGGGGCGCGGGAGCGGCGCGGTGGCCCCCGCGCGGCGCTACAACCCCACATCCCAGGGCCGGGGCGCAGCGTGCCAAGGACGCCGCCCGCGCTGGACGCAGCCCCCAGCACCACGCAGCCGCTGCGCCCTCGCCGCCGTACAGGCGCGCACGCGCCCCCGGCCCCGCCCTGCAGCCCCCGCTTCCCAGCCAGAGCCCCCGGCGGTGTGCGGCGCCACCACCCGCTGGCTGTGGCGCGTCGCGCCCCTGGGCGCATGACCCCCGGCATGCAACGCCGTGCAGCGCCCAGTCGAACCCCTCCACCCGCTGGCTCTGGCGAATGCGGCCCCAGGGTACGTGCCACCGCCGGCGGCATTTCCTCCACCCCACGCGCTTGCTGCGAGCGGCGGAGGCACTCTTCGCCCCTGCTTGGTCCACGCCCGCCCGGCCGCGCTTCGGCGCCCGCCACGCCGCACGCACGGGCCGGACCCGGGCACAGCCCAGGCGCGGCTCGCGGCTCATCACGGTGCGCTGCGCAGGCAGCGGTTCCATCTTGCAGATGCTGTGTTGAGCCCCGATGCAGCTGCCGGTGGGCTGAATTCCGCCTTGAGGCACGCACAGGCGCCACAACACCCGCCGCATGACCTCCCACAGCCCGCTTGCCGGATCCCAGCTGCCGCAGCAGCCACGGGGGCGCACCTGCATCTCCGTCACCGCGCGGTCGCGCTCGGCCTCCATGCCAAAGCGCACAAAGCCAAAGCCCTTTGAGCGGCCCGTCATGGAGTCCGACATGACCTGGCCAAGGCAGCGGCGCGGACAGGGAGAGGAGTGGGGAAGGGGGTATGCCGCGGAGAGAGGCATGCAGGCAGGGATCTGGTGCAGCGACGCGGGCTGCTATGGTGGCGGCACGGCGGGCGTGGGGGTGGACCCTGGACGGGGCAGCTGGGTTCAAGACGCGAGTGGCAGGGGGTGCAGGGGCCGTCTTGCGGGGTCCACACGACGCGCCGCACCTTTGCGCTGAGCACCGAGGGATAGTACTGCCGGAAGAAGGACTCCAGGAAGTGGTCGTGAACCTCCGGGGGCAGGTCGCCCACGAAGAGCGCATAGTCTACGAGCATGGCAGCGGCATCGTGAGGTGAATGCGCGCGCGGCTAGCGGCAGCGCGCAGCAAGCTGCATGATCCAATAGCTTACACGGGTCCGCCCCGCCGTCCATGGCTCTCCGCGCACGCTGACGCAATGCGCTAGGCCAAGAAGAGGCTTGACAGTACGCGTGCAATAAGTGAAGAGGAAGGCCAGGTGGTATTGTCTGATAGCGTATGGCTCGTATAGGCACAGGAGCAGAAGCGCATCGGCAACTCCGTGTTGCTCGCGGTCCCCGATGCCACCTTCTGCAGCATACGCACTATAAACGCAAAACGGCTCTTGACTGCACAACAGCTGCTAATTACCAGGCCCGCTCTTTGACAATCCCGTCGCCCTCACTGCACTGCTGCTGCTTGTGATGCCTAACCGGTGACGCCCATTCACCAAAGCAGTAATCATGCTGTTTGCGATACTGTACTGGCTGGCGGTGAGCGCGTCCCATGCTGCAGCGCGCGAACTCGCCCGCCCGGGCGATCTGGCGCGGCGGCACGCGCCGTTTCGGCTTGTGACGGGTTCCTGACAATGTCTCCCCTCCCTGGGGTGCAGCTGGGCCTGGCGGGGTATGCCATGGGCAAGGTGATCAACATTGTGTCGGGTCTCGCCAAGGAGTTTGCCGAGCCCATTGCTGCAACTCTGGAGGATCCCGACGCCACGACGCCGGTGCGCAGGCTCTGCTATCGGCGGGAACTGGTTGCATCTTAGCCTCACTGGCCGTGCCGCTGGCCGCCCGCTGCCGTCAGCCCTGCACCCCGACGGTCCTCCTGCAGGTCGCGCTGCCGTCCATCTTTGACGCCCCCACGAAAGCGCTGTCCTGCATCATACCCGCATACAATGAGGAAGACCGTCTGTCCTCCACGCTAGACGAGGCCATTGCGTGAGTCGGCCGCCGCCTGCGCCGCGCACACACCCCCGGCGAGCACCCACCCTCGGCAACTCGCCGCGCCACCACAAATCATCAAGCCCGCGCCCCTCACCTCGCGCAGCTACCTGCAGCGCCGGCGGAACAAGCAGGGGCCGCAGTTTACGTACGAGCTGCTCATTGTGGACGATGGCAGCACGGACGGCACAGCCAAGTGAGCAAATGCGTGTGCCGGCAGCGGCGAGCCCAAGCGCCCTGCTGCGGCACCCTAGCGCCCGCCAGCACAACCCCCACGTCGATCTTCAGCGCGACGCCCCCAGAATACCGGGGGCTGGGGTCGTTCCGGATGCTGCCGCCGCTGCTAGGGAGGGGCTGGGGTCATCGCCCCGCCCTTACCAACCCGAGCGCATCCCGGGTCCCCCTGCTCCGCAATGCTCCGCACGCTCCCGCTTCTCGTACGGCAGCGTGGCGCGCTCGTACGTTCGCAAGTACGGCATGGACACGGTGCGGCTGCTGCGGCTGGCAGCCAACCGCGGCAAGGGGCACGCGGTGAAGCGCGGCATGCTGGCGGCGCGCGGCGAGTACTGCCTGCTTATGGACGCGGACGGCGCCACGCGCTTCAGCGACCTGGAGCGCCTGGAGGCGGAGCTGGAGAAGGTGATGCAGCCCAGTGAGTGGCGGGGGCAGGGGCGGGAGCAAGGCGAGAGAGGACGTGTGAGGCGGGTGCTGCGGCTGGGCAGGGGGGAGAAGGGGCTGGAGCCCAGCAACCGGCGGAGGGAGGGGCGGGAGCAGGGGGGCGATACTGTACTGGAGCCACTCAGAGCCCGCCATTATTGGCCCGAGGCTGCTAGGGGCTTAATCCACGTGCGGGGCCGTGACAGCGGCCGCCCCCGCGGCCCGCCACAGCTATAGCCGGGGGCTCCCGTCATGCGGCTGGCGCCACCACCACGACCTTGAGGGTCTTTCCGTGGCCCCTCCGCCCGCAGGCTTCGGTAAGCCCGGCAGCACTGCGGCGAGCAGCAGCGGCGACACGCAGGGCTCGCTGGGCGCGGCATACGGCAGCCGAGCGCACCTGCACAAGGTACGACAATACGGCAGCAGGCGTGTGTTCTAGGGTGCGGTGTAGGGGTTGGCAGGGCAGGTGAGCCGGTGCGGGCAGCCGCCCAGCGCCTCCTTTGCTGCGGGCTTGGAGCCGATGGGTGGTTGGGTGTGGGCGCTACTGTGTCGAGCGTGCCGCTTTCTCCGTGGCTGCGGCTGCGGCTGCTGTCGCGTTGCTGCATGCCCGGAGCTCGTGCCCGAGGTCTGGGGTGCGAGAATCGCAGCCCGCGCTGCCTCATTGCCGTCCCGCCCCTGCCCGCCCCCGCCCCGCCCCGGGCCCCAGGACGCCATCACCAAGCGCAGCCGGCTCCGCAACTTCCTGACGCGCGGCTTCCACATGCTGGTCTTCTTTGTGGCGGGCGGCCGCGTGCGGGACACGCAGTGCGGCTTCAAGGTGCGCAGCCGCAGGTGGAGGCCGGGGGCAGGGGCGGGCGACAGGGACACAAGGCAGGGAAGGGCGCTGTGCCGGCGCGCGCGCGCGCTGCGCGTGGTTCTGCTACCGGTGCCGGTATGCGGCGGGGCCGGTGGCTGTGCTCTTAGTACGGTACTCCGCGCCGCACGTGGCAGCCACGCGGCACGGATCCGAGCTCGCCGCCCGCCCGGGGCTTTAGTCTGCTCGCCGCCCTACAGAGCGCCGCGCTGGCCCACCCCGCTGAGCTGCTGTCCGCCTCGCTGCCCTCCCCTCTTCGCCGGTGCTCCTGCTTCCCTTGCCCCCGCCCCCACGACGACCCTCCTTCCCCTGCCCCCACGGCCCGCAGCTCTTCACGCGCCGCTCCGCCGCGCTGCTGTTCTCCAACCAGCGGCTGCAGCGGTGGTGCTTTGACGTGGAGCTGCTATACCTGGCGGAGCAGCTGGGCATCCCCGTGACTGAGGTGCGCGGCGGGGAGGAGAGGCGTGCAGTAGGGATGGGGGCTGCTGGTGTGTGCTGTCTGTTGTACTACTCTGCCTGCCGGAGCAGCTGGGCACGGTGTGGGCAGCGGGGATGAGCGGGGCGTACCCCAGGGGCGTACGCGTGGCCACGGTTGGGCCGGGGTCGAGAAGGGCCGGCGCCGAGCTGGGGGAAGGCATGCCCATGGCGGAGGCGGGGCAGCGGCGTGTTATGGGTGCGCTCACCGGCAGCAGCCGGCACCTGGCGCAGCAGCCGGTGTGAGGCACACTACCGCTGCCGAGCGTGTGGGGCAGATGGCCTGTGCGAAGGCAGGCCGGGTTCGGCGGCAGGGCAGGGCGGGGCAGGCACGGTCGGCGCTCGAGGCAGGCGCCATCGCGTCGTGCGCTCGTGGCGGCGTGGCTGGCGGCCATGGACTCGTGGCGACAAGCGATGCGCCGGGGCCTGATGACCAGCGCCGGGGTCGCAGCGGCAGCGCACGAGCGCCCCCAGCTGGCCAGCGACGAGGCCTGCGCCGGGCTGCCTTGCGCGGCTGAGCTGGCTGGCTAGCTGTGAACGCGCTGCCTTCGCCGGCCGGCGCTGCTGCCCCCGTCCCCGCTGCAGGTGTTCGTCAACTGGACTGAGATCCCCGGCTCCAAGATCCGCTTCACCTCCATCATCCTCATGGCCCTGGAGCTGGTCATCCTCAAGGTGCGCCCGGCCCGCCGGTCCTGACCTCAGCAACACCACACCACGCGTGTTACGGCGATGGCTGGGGCTCAGCCGTGCTCCGTTCGCTTGGTCCCCTGCAGCCGCTGTCCCGCGCTGCACGCATGACCGTCGCTGGGTCGATGTACTTCCCTTTTCGCTTGAGCCAGCGCTCACCATCCTTACACCGCACATCCCTCTCCCCTGTCCGCGGCGCAGGTGGCGTACCAGGTCACGGGTGCCTGGACGATACGCAGCGAGCTGGTGCTGACCAAGAAGGCGTCGTGAGGCGGCTGGAGGGAGGGAGGGAGGGAGGATAGAGGCCCGGGCGACGTGGCGAGGTGGCGGGGATCGATGCGGGTGCAGGTGTTGAGGACACGTTGTGGAGCTTACGGAGGAGGAACCAGCTGAGTTGGGCTGAGGCAAGCTGCTCGCGAGGACCGAGGCGCGCTCAGAGGGCCAGGGGTGGTCCGACCCGATTCAGCCAGGACGCATCAGGGATGTGCAGGGAGCGATACTGCCCTGCAAATGGCACTGGCCGGTGTAAGCGAGCTTCCACTGCGCACGGTGCTGGCGGCGTATAAGCGGCGGCGTCGGGGCACGCCAAACAGTGCAGTGCGGGCGCTGAGGCGCTCAGTCGCTGACCTAGTGCAGAAGTGGAGGAGGTTGAGGAGTACGCTGGTGACGGCCTCACAGCTAGGATGGAAGCCGCCCGTCACCCCCGTAACCCCCGTAACCCCCGTCACCGCCGTCACCGCGTGCTTGCCCTGCTGCTCCACTAGCGTCGCCACTCATGCTGGTTATCGGGCTCACCCCAACTCTCACCCCAACCGGCAGCTGGGGCCGGGGACGAGCCCCGGCCCCCTGCCACGCACCACAAGGAACGTGGGGGATGTGAAGGTTGCATGGTAAGAGAAAGCGCGTAGCTGGACGCCGGCGCCACAAAGGCCGGGCAGGAGGGCCTCCTGGGGCCGGGGGCCGCACGTACGGCATGCGTGTGTATGAAAGACTGACGCCAAGGTCGCAGCGGTATCTGAGATGCTCCTCAAGCACACCAGCAGCACCACGACATTAGTTTCCGTTCACTCTGTTGAATCCACCATTCCTGCTCCTTGACGCGAGCCTGGACCCTGGCGTACGATACTGAGCCCCGTGTGAGCACCAATTGTTCAAGGGGATGTTAGCAAGCAGTCATTGGCTCGAGGACCCGGGCATTGTGCAGTTTGGCGAGACAGGGTTCCAGTTTCGCGCACAACACGACGGCAGCCCGCCTATGCCACCAACGACACTCCATCCTTCAGCATCAGGCGATGTGGGGCCAGCCAGCTCGAGCGGGGGCAGCGGGGGCACAACTGCTCCAGCAAAAGGCGAGAACGCCCAAAAGCGTTTCAGAGCAAGGCAGAAGGAGAAACTTGGCTCACTGCTGGCGGAGGTGGGCATCTGAGGGGCGTGGACGATGTTGTCATATTTTTGGCTCAAAGCGCACGCAGACGCAGACAGCGCGGGCGGATAACGGTCAGACTTATGGATAAATAACGCCGCATTTCCCTCCCTGGTGCCCCCATATGCGAACACCCCACGTTGCGCCCCCACAGGTCGAAGCCAAAAAGTCGGAGTTCGATGCTCTAGCGCGCGAAAACGAGGCCCTACGGCAACGCCAGAACATCCTGGAGAAGGCGAGGCGTGGGGGCTGACTCAACTGTTTGGGGGGTGCGGGCACTGGGGTGCGAGTGCCACCCAGTCCCAACGCGCATCGGCTTCTGGACTCACGAACCCGTCCTTTCCCCGCCCCCTCGACGCTGAAGGTGGTGTCCTGCCGCGACGACCAGCTGTCCGTCATCCGCGCCTTCGAAGAGCGCTGCCGCGCGCCCGCCTCCAGCTCTGGCGAGCGCTCCTGCTTTGGCAGCGGGATGTCGGCCATGGAGGTCACTAACGATGAGGCGGAGCGCGAGATGTTCCGGAGCCTGAAGAAGGAGCAGGTGTGTGTTTGTTAGGGGGCTCTAAGGAGGGCCGGGCCCTGCGGCAGAACCCTTGGGGGCCCGGGAACCCTTACGGGGGGACCTTGGGGGGCCGGGCAAGTTAACAACGGAAGGGAACCCTGCGGCGGAGGGGGAACCTACCATGACGGGCGTAGAGGTGACCGACGGCGCGGGGGGGGGCTGAAGGAGTCCTGTGTGGGGCCGGGGGACGAAGGCCCCAGGGAGCCAGGGACGCTGCAGGGGAGGCGTAAGCGGGCGGGCAACCAAGGAGGGGTTGGGGTTGGGGGATGGCCCGCCAAACAAGCGGGGACTCGAGGTGCACCGGGTACACGAGAAAGACGGGGTGCGCGGGGTTGTGATGGGCGATGGTACCTCGGTAAGCGGTGCGTCTGGCTGGCCCCCAGGGCTGCTGCTGGCTCGCGCCCTGCCTACCAGACGGGCTGCCCGCCTGCCTGACTGCGTGCGTGCGCCCTCAAAACCCAACCACCCCTCGCGCCCGTGCTTTCCTGCACCCGTCACACCCCTCCCTCCCCTCTCCCCCTCCTTCCCCCCCGACCGCGCCCCCAGGTGATCCCGCAGTACAAGGCCTTCCTGGCTGAGGTGTCGTCGCACCTGCTGCACTGCACCCACCCCTGCACCGACCCCACCAGCACCATGGTGCAGCAGGCGAGCCGGGGGTTGACGGGGCGAGGGAAGGGGGGGTAGAGAATGTGTGTTCCAGTGTTAGGTAGAACAGAACCCCACACGCGGCACAGCACGCCCCGGGTAGAGTGGCGCGTCGGCCGTGCGCAGAGGGAATGCGGTTAGATGCGCCAGTGCGCAAGCGCGGCCCAGCCTGCCTGCCTGTGTGCAGTTGTATGCGAAGGGGGGCGCAGGGAAGGCCCTGGGAGGCGAGCAGACAGGGGGCTGGATAGGAGCGTTTGCGGCATGCGGGCCGGCAGGGTTGATGGGGGCTGTGTACCGTAATGGGTAGAAGGGTGACGGGCAGTGGAGGCTTCCCGTGGGGAGGCAAGCTTGGGGGAGGCCGCGACCTGCACTGGCCCCTGCCCGCTGACATCGTACAACTCCTTGCTTTCCCTGCTTTCCTCTCCTCGCCCACCCCACCACTAGATTGTGTCATGTGTGGAGCGCATGGGGCGGCTGCTGAAGCACGTGGTGCTGCTCAACACGCCGCTCATGCGCTCGCTGCTGAGGTGGGCGCCGGCGGGGCGGAGGCGGGGTCGATGCGTGTGTATGTGTGCTGTGCGCCATGCTGATTAACACGCCGCTCGTGCGCGCGCTGCTGAAATGGGGGCCGGGGCTGAAACGCGGGTCCCCTGGCGGGTCTCCTGTCGGCCACCCTCTTCCTTTCGGGGCCTCTGGCACGGGAGAACGCGCGCGTGTGTATGTACTCCTGGGGTGCGCTCCCACTCCCCTGGGTCTGCTATCCACACGGCAACACATCCTCTTGCCAATAGTTTTCCCTTTCCCCTCCCATGCCTCCCCCTCGCTGCCCCCCGTCCCCCGCGCCAGCCTCAACCTGGAGACGCTGCAGCCCTCCACCGCCACCGACAGCCACTGGGACGACGTGGTGGCTAGCCTGCAGCTGGATGACCACCAGCGGGCCAACATCCTGGCGGTGCTGGAGCTGTACCGCAACCTCAACGCCAAGGTGGGCATAAGGCGGGCGAGGGCGAGGTGGGCGGGGTTGGGGTTGGGGTTGGGGTTGGGGTTGGGGTTGGGGTTGGGGTTGGGGTTGGGG
>BDDC01000545.1:0-39577 GCA_001662425.1 Chlamydomonas sphaeroides
CCACCAGAGCTGCCACCCCATTTACCGGCCCAACGAGTGTTGCCCGGTGCCTCACCCGGGGGGCAGGGAATGTACGCGGCCACAGAGGCGGGGCCGCCCCACGCCAGCGCCTGCTGTGCGAAGCGCGGCCAGCGGTCCAGGCTGACTTGGGTCACCAGCTCAATGTCCAGGGGTGGAGAGCCAGCAGCATGGGAGGACGGGGCGCTGGAGGCTGCTCGGGGTGTGGCGCGAGTTGCGCGGCAGGTGGGGCCGGGACGCAGCAGCAAGGTGGTGGTGGCGAGGTGCCGAGGGGCTGGGCATGGCGAGGTCGGGCCGCAGCTCGCGGTCGAGCCTTGTCGCGATAGCAAGCTGCGAGGCATGGGGGCGTGCTTACTAAAATGCGCGGTCCGGTCAAGCTGCAGGAAAACAAGTAGCGACGTTCATCGCGGCACGATGGATGGGTCGTCTTGATGCGATGTGTTTGTTCGACAATGAGCAAGCTGCAGTGCAAAGTGAGCTGGTATGTGCGTTGAATCCGCGGAACGGGAGCATCGAACAGTCCCGAGCATGGGCAGGCCCTGGCAGGCAAACCTTGGGAACATGTGCGGCGTTCCCCTGGCGTCTCTGACCTTCCCCACGCCTCTCCGCTACATAATAGCGCAACCCAAGGAGCCCCCCGAAGCACCTTCCGATGGTGTCTCACAGTGCCTAGCAAAGGACGCACGCAGGCTTCTGACCCACAGCTCAGATCACCCCAACCGCCTCCGTACTAGTGTGCAGATCGGACTTCTTCACGCGTCCGCCGCACTCGAACTCCCTACATATCTGCACTACATCGTCTCACGGCTGGCGGCCTCGACACCACCAGCAAGAAAGCAGGAGGCCGACGCGATACCCTTACTATTCTATGGTACGTGTCGGGCAACACAGACCTACTCCCTCACTGCCTTGCAACCACTTTGCTCTGGCCCCTCCCGCGCTCTGGTGTTCGTTCCCAGCGTCACTCCGCTCCTCACGCAACCATGCAGATGCGGACCGCACTTTCCTCCACACATGCCAACAGCCCACAGCCATACGATGTAATAGCCCGCACCACACACCCTGCTCCCGCATACTGCTCATGCCTGACCACGCGCCTGTCAGCCCCGCCCCAGTGCTGACGTCCGTGGGGAGTGGGCCCACCCTGCCCTGCAACGGCCGTGCAGTGCCCCTCTGCCACATCCACTCGCGTGAGCGCCGGATACCGTTCTGCCTTCGCGTACTTTCGCTTTCTTTGATCCACAGCTGCCCCGGCTGCCTACTGCGCCTGCAACCTGCAACCAGTCAATCCCGCTGCCCTGTCTTCCGCCTGGACCCGTGCAATCACGCCCTTCGCTCGCCCGTCGCCCCAACCGCCATGCTGCCCCGCACCGCAGCGCCCCCACGCCCCTAGCGATCTTCGGCGCCCCCTACCCCTACTCCTACCCCTCGCACGCATCGTCCGTCAGCGCCGCCTCGGCCCCTGCGCCGCCGCCCCGCTCCTCCTCCAGCCAGCCGTCCGGCAAACCCATGCGCTGGCGCTGGGGCGGCCCGCCGCCCTTGAGCCGCGCGGCGCGGAAGGCGGAGGCGGGGAAGGGCTCTGCGCGGTCGTACAGCGAGCCGTCCTGCGCCGCCTCCCGCCAGGCGCCCAGGCTGGTGGCGGCCATGAGGCGGGACCGCAGGGGCGCCGCGGTGGTGAAGCCGGTGAGGTAGAGGGCCACCATCTTGCGGAAGCGCAGCAGCGAGTCACTGGGCAGGGCCGGGGGAGAAGATGGGCTAGAAGACACGGAAGGTGGCGAGGCAGGAGCGAGTGGGCCCACCCATCGACACGCTTCCCCCTCCTGCCCGTCTCCCTGCCCTCCCCCCAAGGTCCCGTGCCGCACCTCTCCCGCTCGTAGCCGCGGTACCAGGCCGCCTCCGCCTCCAGCTGCGCCAGCGCAGTAGCCACCACCTGGCCCAGGGAGGGAGGCGCGGGAGGGGGCAGGCCACACAGCGCCGCCGCCACCTCGCCGAACACCCAGGGCCGGCCCAGCGCGGCGCGGCCCACCATGACGCCTGGTGCAGCGGGTGGCCGCGGAGCAGGGCGGCAGGGGAAGGGGGAGCAGGTGGGGAGGCGCGTTGGACAGGCGGAGCGGGCCACACCCGCCGCTGCATTGGCCGTTGCCCAGCAGCGGCAGCCCGCGCCAGGCACCCGCTCCCCCACCCAGAGGAGCCGCTCCCGCCCGCCCACCCGCGCATCCGGTCTGCTGCATCAGCGCCACCGCGTCGCCGCCCTCGAGCACGTCGCCGTTGCCGATAACCGGGATGCGCACCTGGGGGCGGAGGGGGGAAGGAGGAGGAAAGGTGGAGGAGGGAGGCACAGGGGGCGAGGCGGGGCGGAGGCGTTGGCTGGCATAATGGGGTGTCCTCCTTGCGCCCCTGGGTGCGTAGCCGCTGTGGGAGCCGCCCCTCCTCCCGCCGGCCGCCCTTTCTGGCCCCCTCACCGCCGCCACCAGGTCGCGCACCGCCGACCAGTCCACGGGCGGCGAGTAGCCCTGGTCGGCGGTTCGCGCGTGCAGCGTGAGCGCGGCCGCGCCCTCGGCCTCGGCGATGCGGCCGGCCTGGGGGTGGGAGGGGGCGATGGGGTGGTCATGGGGGCGGCCAGGTGCAGGCGGAAGCGCCGGGTCGGGGAGTGGGGGCTGGCAGTGGGGAGCCCGTGTTGTAGGGAACGGGACTACCTTGCCCAGCCCGCAGCCTGCCCCCTCCCAAAAGCACGCCTGCTTTCCCGCCAGCACGCGGCACCCCAGCCCCACCTGTATGTGGGTGGTCAGCTGCTGCGTCAGCCCCACCCGCAACTTGACAGTGATTGGCACCTGCCCGCCCGCGCCCGCCACGGCGGCAGCCACTAGCCTGAGGACACGGCATCGCCCGCAGCCGCGGATCAGACCGTGGGCACCGACAGCCTCGCAGCCGCAGGCCAGCCCTTCACAGCCCCCACAGCTGTCAGCCAGCACCCCGCACGGCCCGCACCTGCCGAACAGGCGCGGCCGCAGCGGCAGCGCTGAGCCGCCCCCCCTCACGGTGATCTTGCGCACGGGGCAGCCGAAGTTGAGGTCAACGTGGGCCACGCCCTCCTCGCCCACCAGCCGGCGCACCGCCTTGGGGGCCGGGGCAGGGAAAGGGAGGGAGGGCAGCAGGGCAGGGAGACTCGGTGTGGCGGGAATGAGAGGGCAGCATCCGGAGCCCGGGCGCCACGGACCGTCTAGCTCAGCCCTTCCTCGCCGGCCCCCACCTCGGCCAGCTGCTCCGGCACCACGCCGTACAGCTGCACGCTCCTCAACCGCTCCTCGAGGTGCCAGGACGCCAGCTTGAGCGAACGGGCGTTGCGCTGCAGCAGCGTGGAGGCTATGACCATCTCGGACACGGCCATGGCAGCGCCGTGGCGGACCGCGAGGCGGCGGTAGGGGCTAGAGGAGATGCCGGCCATTGGGGCGGACAGCAGCGGGGGCCAGAGGGACAGCGAGGGGCCCAGGACCAGGGGCTGGGGCTGGAACGCTGGTGTTTGGGGCGCAGAGGCGGGGAGGGCTGGGGTGATGTTCGGCGTGGCCATGGGTGTATGTGGCGTGGTCGTCACGGCGGTTTGTAGCGGTTGTGCCGCGAGGCGGCTCCGTAGAAGGTCTCTATATGCATCGTGGTGACGCAATTGAGCTGTGATTGGTCGCTGTCGCCGCGCATTTGAAGCGGCGCCATGCATGCGGCCGCCCGCGGTGGGCGTCACCGCGTCTCTTGTGGTGTGGCTGTATCTGTACTTGTGTTGCAGCGTTCTCAAGTGCTGTGGCGTGCAGTTCGAGTTGAATGCGCCATAAGTGGCGGACAGAAGTCACGGTCCATGCGCAATTTAGCCACTACCAAGCATCCAGCGGACTGCAGACATATATACAACAGAATTCGCCTATTTTCGCAGGCAAAGCACGACTTGTCCGCCGGAGGCATCCATCCAACCGGGCGCCATGCGCTCTGCAGCGCAGAAGCAGCACCGTGGCGCGCTGCAAGAGCCGCCAGTAAACTGCATGCCCGCCTGCACCTCAGGACGGCGGCACCCAGCACCCGCGTCCGCCTGGCCCAGGGCGGCCTGGCCTGCCCCTGCGCCGGCGGGGCCCGCCCGCACGCTGCCCGCCGCCCACCACCGCCCGCGCCTGGCGCTCTCCCGCGCCGCCTCCGAGGCCGCGCCCTCCCACACCTCCGCTGCGCCCCTCTCCGCCGCTCTCCTCGTCAGCCGCCGCATCGCGGCAGCCCGCGCCGCCGAGTCTCGCCGGCCCGGGCCGCTGGGCTCCCCCGAGGGGCCGCTCTTTGTGGACCCCTACGCGGCGCTGCTGGCCGCCTGGCCCCAGGCCCCGTCCGAGGCCAGCCCAGGCCCTGGTTCGGGCTCAGCTGCGGGTCAGGACGTCTCGCGTGAGGCGGGCGCGGATGTGGTGGCGACCGCCTACCTGGACGAGCTGCTGATGCGGGCCACGGAGGTGGGTGCCAGGGGACGGGGGCCAGGGGAAGGGGGCCAGAGGGGGCGCTGACAGGTTGGGGCCAGGGGTGGGGCCAGGGGTGGGAGGCTGAGGCCGGGGTCCGTACCTGGGGGTCCTACCTGGGGCCTGAGCGACTGGTGCTGGCCACCTGGGGTGGCAGGTAGGGGGACCGTGTGAAAGGCCTGGCTGGCCTGGTTAGGTGGTGGCTGTGGTTGGCGTGCCCGTAGGTGGATGCTGCTGCTGCTCACAGCGTAGTACGTGTGAACACATGTGGGGCGCGTTCATGGCGCCCGGCGGCCCCTTGGCCCCACCACCGCCCTGCCCGCTCCCTCCCCCTGGCGGCCGCCAGGTTGCGGCCGTCAACCGCATCACGCAGGGCGACTACCGCCAGGTGGGGTCTACGAGGGCTGGGCCGACGGCAGCGCCTGGGGCAAAGGGGAGCCGCATGGCGGGAAACACGGAGAGCAGGCTGCAGCGACGCCCGGGGCAGGTCCTTGTGCTGCCCCGTGGCTCCTCCTTACGCTGCCTCTCCTCCCGCGCCCCTGCTGCCGGCCCTGGCCTCACCACCCGCCCTCAGGTGGTGCTGCTGGGCGACGCCTTCGACACGCGGCCCCTGCGGCTGCCCTGGCCCCCCGGCACCGCGCTGTACCTGGTGGCCCCCCCCGAGGCACACGCGGCCGCGGAGGCGGCACTGGCCTCGCCGCCAGCACGCGCCGTGGCGGAGGCGGCGGAGGCGGCGGCGGCGGCGGGGCCGGCGGCGGGGCCCGCGGCGGCGGCGGCGGCGGGTCCAGGGCCGGGCGAGGCTCTCTCGACCAGCGGAAGGGGTGCAGCGGGGGCCGCGGCGGCGGGCCGGGGGCGCGGGCCAGTGCGGCGGCCTGCGGGCCCCCGGCCTCCCCCGGGCTGCCTGCTGCGGCGGGTGCCCCTCGACCTCAAGGTGGGCCAATGGGGAGGCGCGGTGTGAGGGTGTCATGGCGGCGGGTTCAGGTCGCGGCACGACGGCGTGGGCGCTGGCCGTTCGGCTGCGAGCACGCTGCCCGGGTCTGCCCAGGCTGCCCACAGCGCGCTCCCGCCCTGCCCCTCACGCGCCGCGCCCCTCCCGCAGTCGGGCGGCGAGGGCCTGGGGGACGCGCTGCAGGCCGCCGGCTTCCGGCCCGACCGCCTCAGCGTGTGGGCGGTGCAGGGGCTGGCGGGGCAGCCGGGTATCAGCCAGGAGGTGAGGGGCTGGCGGAGGGGGCCTGGGCAGGGTGGGGCAGGCCGGGCGCTTGGGCTCAGGCGGGGCTAGTCAGGCCTGCATCGCGGCCGCCTCCTGCCCACGCCACACCCCTGCTCCCCTCCTGCCTCCCCCGCCCCTCCCCCCTCAGTCCCTGTCGTGCCTGCTGTCCGAGGCCGCCTGCTGCGCAGCCTACGCCTCGCTGCTGCTGGGAGAGCTGCCGGCGCTGGGCGGGCGGGGCTGGGCCGACAACTGCGTGGCGGGGGCGGGGCTGCTGGGGGCGCCGCTGGGTGAGGGGAAGGGGGAGGGGCGGGGAGGGCGGGGGAGGGCGGGGGAGGGTGTGGGAGGGCGTGGGAGCTGGGGAGGCGACACATGGGCCACCCGACAATGGCTGCGTGTGGCTCTGCGATCCTACGGTCTGGCAGCGTGCTTTGCCCGATGCCTGCCTCGCCAGCAACCCACCACGTCACAGCCGCCCGCCCCCCTCCCCGCAGCCTTTGGTACGCCCGACACCAGCTACGGCCGCTGGCGGGCCGAGTGGGGCCGACCCACGCCGCCGGGGGCCAAGCAGGGCGGGGGCCAGGAGGGGGGTGACGCGGACGAGATGCCGCAGCGGTGGCTGTTTGCGTCGCAGCAGATCCGGTTGAGCGGCGCGCAGGCGGACGTCTGGGCGGAGCACAGCGCGGCGGCGGAGGATGCGGACGAGGACTTCTTCGGCAACTTCAGCTGAAGGCGGGGCGAGGAGGGAGGGAGCAGGGAGGTGCAGGAGCGAGGGGTGGAAGCAGAGGAGGGCGAGAGGCGATGACAGGGTGACGGGGAGGGAAGAGGTGCATGGAGAAGGAGGCTCGGGCTGGCCGGGCTGTGGCTGAGAGCCAGCTTTAGGTGTGCACCGTACGGGGCTAAGCAGTGAGCAGGGTTGACGTGCGAGCGGCGCAGTGTAAGCATCGTCAGCCCCACGGCTTAGGATGTCAGCCGCAACCTGGAGGCAAGAGCTCAGACGCCGGTGTGGTTGGGGCTGGGCGGTACGGCAGCATCCGTACAGTGGGCACAGCGCGTCCGACCAACTGCGAGAGTCACGCCGCCCGCTGCTGCTCCTCACACGTAGCCACACCCGCTCTGCGGCCGAACCCAACACCGAGTCGCAACCATGCGGCTCTTCGCGACGCTGGGCGAGGCGACACGATACCTCGCCCTCACCGGTATCTGCATCCTTGCTTTCAGCATCCGCCTCTTCTCGGTCGTGAAGTATGAGTCCGTCATTCACGAGTTCGACCCCTACTTCAACTATCGGGTGCGCCATCAAGGCCGGCCTGCGCGACCGCGCAAGCGGGACGCCTGCCAAAAGCACAGAAGCAGGCGTTGTGTGATACAGAAGCTTCAACAAGTTGAAAACTCAGTACGCGATGCCCGCGACGATGATCTGGAGGGCACCCGTGTCCGCGCCGGCACGAAAGCGCAGCAGTGGGGAAATCAACTGGCACTATTCAAGCTGCCAGCTTGTATTCACCGGCACGATCAGCTGGGGTTATGCTGTTCCCGGCTCCCGGCTGGCTACGCCCACGCGCCCCCGGACATGCTGTGTGGGCCCGCTGTTTGGACAAGCGGTGTCCCCCTGAATCTTGCACGAGCCAGACCTGCGGTGCACGCGATACTTCAGCTGACGCTACTGGGGTCCGGGACAGTTGTCTGCCGCTAGCCGTCTCGGCCATACTGCCCACCTCACATGCCGACCGCACCATGCGCAACATCCCGCAGGTCACCCAGTTCCTCACCACCAAGGGCTTTTATGAAATGTGGAACTGGTTCGATGACCGCACCTGGTACCCGCTGGGCCGTGTGGTCGGAGGCACGGTCTACCCCGTGAGTCGCGCCGGCCCCGGGGCCAGCGGCCTCGAAAGCGGGCACGCTGCAGCAGCGCCGCGCCTGCTGCCCACCGGGCCGGACCGCAACAGCTCGCCAGGGGAGGCCTCTTGCGCACGGCGCCATGGAGGCTCTGCCCACCGTGCGGGCCTGCTGTCTGACGGGTCCCTTGCTGCCCGCGCTCTCCCCTCCCCTCTCGCCCCACCCTTCCCCGCTCGCAGGGCCTCATCTTCACGGCGGGCAGCATGTACAAGATCCTGGTGAGCCCACCGGGCAGGCATGGGACCGCAGGGCGGGGCCTTCTCCGTGCAGCCGTGCCATGCGGTGCCCGGCGTGGCGCCAGGCCCAGGGCCCTCGCTGCCGCTGGGGGCGGGGTGGACCCGCTGGGGGGCTGCACTCCTGTTGCCGTGTCTCCGTGGCATGACGGGCGTGGCTCCCAGGGCCTGGGCAGGGCTGGTACAGCCAAGGAGTTATTACAGCAGCCCGGCAGCAGCTGCGGCGGCAAGGCCCATGGCGGCCGGCAGGGCTGCGCTCCGCAACACCGCTTACCCTGCGCTCGTCCCTGCCCTTCCCCCGCTTCCCCTCCGCAGCACTTCTTCAACATACCCATCCACGTGCAGGAGGTGCGACGGCCGCTTGTCGAGGGGGAGGCCAACATGGGCAGGGGTGTTGCCTTGCAGGTGGCAGGCGGCGCACCTGTGCAGAGGGGGTGGCGGGGAGGACGCAGGCACGGCCACCGCTGGATGCCACGGGGCGCCCGGTGCACGACCAGCGCCGGGTCACCGGCAGCGACCTGCGCGGAACAGGGGTGGAGCTACTGCCGAGTAGCTATGGCCCGAGGTCAGCGCCACTGGGTGTCCCCCGCGGGCCGCACCCAGACTCCGTGACCTGGAGCCACCTCCTGCCGCGGCCCCTCCTCCTCCCCACCCAGGTGTGCGTCTTCACGGCGCCACTGTTCTCCGCCTTCTGCGCGCTGGCGTGCTACGGCCTGGTGACGCAGGTGGGGCCGGGGGCCGGGGGCCACGAGGGGCTGGCCACGCCCGTCAAGGCACGCGCTGGGCTAGGCTCCGGCACTGCAGCACGCCTCCACGCTCGTCCCCCTCCCCCCTCACCTCCCATCCCCTTCCTCCGCCTCCCCTCATCCCGCTCAGTGCCGCTCCCGCGGCGCGGGCCTGCTGGCCGCCTTCTTCGTGGCGGTGGTGCCCTCGTACATCTCGCGCTCCGTGGCGGGCTCGTTCGACAACGAGGGCGTCGCCATCTTTGCGCTGGTCAACACCTTCTACTGGTTCATCAAGGTGCGGGGGGGGGCCTGGGGGAACGGGCAGGGGCGTCGGCACGGTTGGGCAGGGGCGTCGGCACGGTTGGGCAGGGGCGCTGGCCGGACTCTTGGCCGGAGGCCGGGCCTCCACTTGATGCAGATGTCTCTTCATCCCCTGGCCCCTCTGCCCCCTCGCCATGCCAGACCGTTAACACCGGCAGCGTGACCGACACTGTCATCTCCGTGCTGTCGTACGGCTACATGGTGCTGTCGTGGGGCGGCTACTCGTTCATCATCAACCTGCTGCCGCTCTACTGCTTGGCCTGCATCTTCTTCGGCCGCCTCAACGGTGGGCGGACGGGGCTGGAGGGAAGGGGCGGAACGGATGGCGGGAGGCCCCATTCGCCCCCCGCCACCCCGACGCCCATCCTCAGGGAGAAGCGGAGCACCTGCGCAGGGCCTTTCACATGTCTTCACCATACTCTGTTCAGCACCTTACCGTACATTCCCCCTTACCCTCCCCAGGCCGCCTCTACGTGGCCTTTGCGCCGCTGGTGGCGGTGGGCACCGCCATGTCGTGCTCCATCCCCGTGGTGGGCTTCAACGCGGTGCTCATGAGCGAGCACTTTGGCGCCTTCTTCGCCTTCATCGTGCTGCACGTGGCGCTGCTGGTGGCCTACGTGAGGCGCATGCTGTCCAGCAAGTGAGGCCGCAGGGCTGGGACCTGGGAGGGCAGGGGAGGAGGTGGGGGATGGGGAAAAGGAGGGGAGAGAAGGGGATGGGAGGGGAAATGGGGAAAGAGGAGGGGAAAGGGGGGCGCCCACAGCGGAAACCTCTTGCAGGGTGTTGGGCGCGGGTCCGGCCGGCAGCAGGGGGCGCGTTGGTGATACCTCTGGGTGGAGACGGCGCAGAGGCCAGCCAGCTGGCACTTCCGAATGCCGGCAGCCAGCTGACGGGGAGGTGCGCCGTCGAGGCCCCGGCCCTTTGGCGGCCAGCGTGGGGGTGGTGGTGTGTCCGGGGTTGGCCTGGTCGGAGCGCCGCGCCATGTGCCCATACTGCAGAAGGCCGCGGCCTCTCGCGGCCTGCAGCACCGCTGCGGGGCCGGCAGTGGGCACACGCCCTGGCACCCAGCAGCCCGCAACAGCAGCGGTGGTCGAGTCCGCCCTGACGGCAGGGTAACGCAGACTGCAGACCAGCGGCCTGGAGCCCATGCATGCCTGGCCACCCTGCAGCCCGCCTCCCTGCCCCACCACCCCACCCTTAACCCCCCTCCCGCCTCACCTGCCTCCCTCCCCCAGGCACTTCCTCATCCTGGCCTCTGCCGTCATCACCGCGGCCCTGGCCATCGGCGCGCTGATGGCGTCCATGGTGGCGGCCTACGTGGCCAAGAGCCCCACCCTGGGCTGGACGGGTAGGGGCTATTAGGGAGACTCCCCGGGGGCCGGGAGAGAGGCGGCGAAGGGCGGCCAGGTCGGAACGCGAAGCAGGGGGTGGGGATGGGTGAGGCCGACAGCGCACGCAAGCACGCTACGATGTTCCCGCCTGTCACCGTGTCCCCGCCCTTGACATTGCAACCCCTCCCTCCCCTCCCCCCCCAGGCCGCTCCATGACGCTGCTGGACCCCACCTACGCCTCGCGCTTCGTGCCCATCATCGCCTCCGTGTCGGAGCACCAGCCGCCGCAGTGGAACTCCTACATCATGGACCTGCACATCCTGGTCATGCTGGCGCCGGCGGGTGGGGGCGGGAGGAAGGGGAGGGGAAGGGAAGGCTGGGGACAGGAGCGGGAGGGGGAGGGTGGCAGGAGGATGAGGGCGCTGGGAGCTTCCGGCACCCACCTGCCAGCTCGTTCTCACCCCCTCGGCCATATCCGCCCCAGGCATCCTGGCCTGCTTCAGCCGCCTCACCGACGCCTCGCTGTTCCTGGTCATGTACGGCCTCACTGCCGTCTACTTCTCGGGCGTCATGGTGGGTTTGGGAAGGGGCTGGTGCGGGCGGCAGGCGCGGCGGCGAAGCGGCCACGATGCTGGGGGGCGGGCACCGCAAGGAGCGCATGGGTGCGGCATTTTGCTGTGCGCCGTGTTGTCCGTATGCCTGTCTCACAATTTCGCCGCCCTGCCCTGCTCTCCCGCCTCCCCCGCCCTCCTGCCCCCGCCCCCACCAGATCCGTCTGATGCTGGTGCTGGCGCCCTCGGTGTGCTGCCTGGCGGCGGTGGCGCTGTCGGACCTGCTCTACGTGCTGTGTGGCTCGCTGCGGTGGGAGCGGCACGGGGTTGATGGGGCGCAGGGGTTGGTGGGGGCCCAGGGGCTGGTGAGGCGCAGCGAAGGGCGGTTGTCCTGTCCTGGTTTTGGTGGGAGCGCCGGGGTGCGGGTTAGGGGCAAGCGCAGAGGAGGTGCGCGGCGGAGGCTTGGGAGACTTGATGGCTGGGCCTTTCCGCCGTCTCACTCTCCGCTTGGCTCCGCTTCCTCCCCTCCACAGCGCCAACCCGCTGCCCCGGCTGTTCCCCGCCGCCATCGACACCTCCGCCGCGGGCACCAAGGAGGACGAGGGCGAGGCCGCGGCCGACGCCACGCCCTCCAAGAAGAAGTGAGCGCCCCTTGGGCAGGGGCCGGGGGACGGTGCAAAGAGCTCGCCCAAGGGCAGTTGCCGGCGCCTGCCACCTCACCGCCTGCCGGCCCGCCTCACCAACTGCCTTGGCCCCCGGCCCCCCCAACCAGGCCCAAGTCGCGGCCGCCCACCAAGGCGGCGGCCGCCTCCACGCCGCTGCATGCGCTGCCCTGGGTGGTGTCCGTGGGGCTGCTGGGCCTGGTGCTGTCCCTGCTGGGGCTCTACACGGTGCACTGCATCCACGCCAGCGCGGACATGTACTCCTCGCCCTCCATCGTGCTGCAGTCGCCTCGACAGTGAGCGGCGCTGGGGGCCAAGGGGCGGAGGCGAGGAGGGCGGCTGGCATTGAGGGCAGCCGCGGCATAAGATGGCGGGGGGAGGGCGGCGCAGGGGCGGCGCGACAGCACGACTCCGAATCTCGTGATCCCTATCTATCACCCCTGTCCTTGACACCTGTCGCTTCGGCCCCCTCTGCCTGGCTATAGGGACGGCGGCATGTATGTGTTTGACGACTTCCGCGAGGCCTACGCCTGGCTGAGGCACAACACCCACCCCGACGCCAAGGTGCGCGGCACACCAGCATGGAGGCCACCCCGGCCGGGCCAGAACGCTCCGCGCCCCAGCCCGCGCGCCTCCCTTGCGGTTGCGCTGACCCCTGCCCCTACCCTTCACATTTGGGCACGCGTACCTTGGGTATACACTCTGCACATATCCCTTCCCCCTGTCTCTCTCCCCTTCCCGTGTTCCCCCTCCCCAGGTTGCCTCGTGGTGGGACTACGGCTACCAGACCACGGCAATGGCCAACCGCACCGTTATCGTAGACAACAACACCTGGAACACCAGCCACATCGCCACCGTGGGGCGGGCCATGAGCAGCAGCGAGGCCAAGGTGCGGAGGGGGTCGGAGGGCCGAGGGGGCCGCGGCGGGACTGCAAGGGGCGTCCCTAGCCTTTGCCCACCCCTGCAAACCCTGGCGCCCCCACCGCACCCCAGGCCTGGCACATCTACCGCTCCCTGGACGTGGAGTATGTGTTTGTGGTGTTTGGCGGCCTGGTGGGCTACCCCTCCGACGACATCAACAAGTTCCTGTGGATGGTGCGCATCGGAGGCGGCGTGTACCCGGGTGAGCGGGCGGAGCGGGGGAAGGGACGGCGGGAAAGGGGCTGCGTGCACGGGTTAGCATCCGCGAGGGTTGGGGGCTGTTGGGGGCTAGGGAGGGAAGCTGCCTGCCTGCTGCGCCTTCGCCTTTTCGCCTCGCCTCACCTCACCCTACCTCCCCTCACCGCCCCTCCCCTCCGCCTGCAGAGATTAAGGAGAAGGACTACCTGACCCCCGACGGCGACTACCGGGTGGACTCCCACGGCGCCAAAACCATGCTCAACAGCCTCATGTACAAGCTCAGCTACTACGAGTGAGGGCGGGAGGGGGGGCCGGGGGCAAAGAGGAAGGGCGCAGGTGACGAGGGCAGGCAGCTTCCCGGCCGGCGCTTGCCGGCCATGAGGGGCTGTGCCGCAGTGGCCGCCCCGCCCCGCCCTGCACACACCCGGTTCACAAGACGCACCCACGCCCCATGTTCCCCCCTAACCTCTCCCACCCGTGCTCGCCCGCCCCTCCACCCCTCTCAGCTTTGCGGACGAGTCGCTCTACTCCACCGGCCAGCGCGGCGTGGACCGCGTGCGCGGCTACCAGATTGGCAAGCTCAATGTCAAGCTCAACTACTTTGAGGAGGTGTTCACCAGCCAGCACTGGATGATGCGCATCTACAGGGTGCGCGACCAGCCGCTGCGCGACCCCGTCAAGGCAGCCAAGAAGGGGAAAGCCGCCGTGCGGCGCGGGTAGTAGCGGGCGGTAGCGGGTACGAGGGGAATCTTAGATATCGTGTGGCGCGGCATGGCAGGGGAGAGAGGAGTGGGACTAGGCGCGCGCGTGCGCGGGTTCGTGGCGCGAGGGAATCGCCCGCGAGATGCATGGGTGCCGCCGTGCCGGTGCGCGGGAGGTGTGGTGCGGCCTGCAGGGGGCGGGCGCGCGGGCGCTCAGGGGGTGATCATCACGCGGCTGCGAAGCCGCGCCGTGCTGCAGCGCAGTGGCAGCTGCTGTAAGTGAAACCGGACCACCGCCTGCAGGGGGTCCTGCCCCCACCGGCTCCGTGGCCATGCGGCGCAGCAGTGCAGCTGAAAGCCACGTGCACGCGTCCCGAGGACGAGGGGCAGCGCGCGTTGACCCGTATGCGTTGCTGCGTCCACTGGTGGTACCCACTGAAGGCTGCGTCGGCTCCAGCGCATCGCTGTGCTCTGTCCTGGGTTACCTGGCGCAGTTAGCGCCGCAACGCTGGGTCCCCGGGTCCCTCCAGGACATCAAAGATGTGCCAGGGTGTGCCTGCAGAAGAGCAGAACATTACAGGACGCCGGCTGTCGCCGCCCGCCCGCCTTCACACGCCGCCCCCCAGACACCCCGCACAGCCCCACTGTCCCACACGAGCCTGCCCGCAACATGATGCAGCCCGGCCGTCGCAGGCCGATGCGCGGACTCATTTGCGCACCCCGGCCGACCCCGGGGACAGACTAGCCACAACACATACTAGGAAATCCCAACAGAGGCTGACCACCTGCCTGGAAGGGGGCGCGACTCGTTCGCGGCGCACTCGCTAAATCCCAAGCCAATTGCCACCGCTTCGTGCCACCCGACGCTTCGTTAGCCCCGCCTCACACTCGTCCGTGCCGTTATCGACTCGAGGCCGCGGCACACCAGCCGCCTCCCTCAGCAACTGCCACCCGCACGCCTACCCTGCCGGCGCGTGAACGCTCGTGCGAGCAACAACGCGCGCCGCTGCCTGGCGGGCCGCCGCCCCTCATGGCGCCCCTCGTGGCGCTCGTCCTCGTGGCGCCGCCCCTTACTGGGCGTCCACCTGCCCAGAGGAAACATGGCGGAGGGGAGGAGGCCACAACAACTAGTGAGTGCGCTAGGTAAGATCGCACGGTGGCCAGTCAGGGCAGCTGCAGCCCGCGCACGGCGCCTTCAGGGCACCGCAACAGCCGCGGCACGCGCCTCCCCTGCTCCTCGCCGCACGGTCCCTGGCCCTCTCCCAGTCCCTGCCCCTCCCGCGGCCCCTCGGCTCACGTTGGCGGGCTCCTTGGCGGTGAGGTCCAACTCCTTGCCGGTGATGCGGCGGTACATGTCCAGCACGTCGTCCACCGTGGTCTCGAAGTGCGTGGTGGGGTCGTAGCCCTTGGAGATGTAGGCCTTGTCCCTGGCAAGAAGGGGGAGGGGCAGGGCGGGAGGGATGGCGGCTGAGGGGGTGTGCAGGCCAGGGCGGCGGGCGGTGAGCAGTGAGCAGCGCCCCAAGGCGGCACGTGCGCTGCGGGCAGCGCTGCGGGTGCGCCGTTGGGGCGGATGGCTACGCGCATCTATGCGGGCCCAGTTCTGGAGCTGGGCAGCCCTTGGCCCCTGCCTCGGCCCCCATCGTCTCATCTGCACGTCGCCTCCCTCCCTTCCTTTTCTCCCTTTCCTCCCTCCCTGCCCCCCCGGCCTTACTTGGCTCCGTCCTCCAGCGGCTCGCACACGTCCCGCACCTCGATGAACTTCTCGTCCACCGGGCCCAGCAGCGCCAGGCCCGCGGACAGCTCGGCCTGCCGGGGACAGGGCCGCGGCGGGCGGGCGTGATGCGGAGCCGATGGTGGAGCGAGGGAGCCGGCCCCTGCTGGGTCCCACTGGCGTGACCCCATACCCGTGTTTTTTCCCCTCCCACTCCACTGCCACCCCGCCACCGCGGCCCCGCAGCCCCACCTCGGGGTTGGAGGTCTCCATGGTGGTGCTCACGAAGGCAATCCACTTGTCTGGGGACGTGCAAGGGGGTGGGCGGGCGGGTTGCTTAATTCACTGGGTAAGCATATGTGGCAAGGTGGGCTGCACTCCGCTGCCACCAGGGTCCGGCCGCCGTTGCGCCATGCACCGTACCGGCAGGCCTCCGCCGCCCCACCTTTGCTGCACACGTTGTGTGCGTAGGAGCAGCAGAAGACGTACATGTCCGACTTGCGGCCGGTCTGCTTCTGCGGCAGGATGATCTGCACGCTGTGCGCGTTGTCGGTGTTGGGGATGGGGTGGCTCTGGGGGCGATGCGGGCGGCGGGCGCAGGAGAGGCTGGGCCGACCGGGGCTACAGCAGCGGGCTTGTGCACCTGTGAAGGACCCTGCTGAGGCGGCCTTCCGTTCAGGGAGCAACCGCTGCCAAGCAAGGGCCCAGCCCACCATCTAAACGTCGCTAGCCCTCTTGCCAAGTCGCAGCAGCCGCACCTCCCCCTCATGCCCTGGACGCCCTCAGCTGATCTCTACCACGAAAGCTGCGCCCTACAGGCTGCCCCCGCGATGCCTCATGGCGCCAATCCCGCCCCCCTGCCCCATTAACCCCTCTCCCTCTCCCCCTCACCATGATGGCGATGGCACGCACAACCTTGCTGACCACCTTGACCTTGCCGGGGAAGTAGCTGGGGTCGCCCACCACCAGCTTGGCGCGGGCCACGTCGGCTGGCAAGGAGGGGTGGGAGGGAGGGGTGCAGCAACACACGGCGTGAGCGAGGTGCTGCGCTGCGCCCCCTGTCCGGAAGCTCGTCGCATGGGCCCAAGCCCCGCCGGTCGCCTGTACACCCTCGGCCCCTCCCCTCCCATCGCCCGCCGCCCCTCGCCCCCACCTCCGTTCTTGATGCCCACCGCCACGCCGTTCTCGTACAGCACCTCCACGCCCGGCTGGTTGAGCATGTAGGTGCCGCCGTACACGGCAGACAGACGCGCAAAGGCCTGGGCAGGGGCAGCGGCAGGAAGAGGATGGTAAGGCGTCCGACAGCAAGCTGAGCGCGGCCCCACCATGCCACCAGCACCAGCCACGACCGCCCACTGGAGTGCCGCGTGCGGTCCGCAGCCAGGGTCCTGCGGCCCGTGCGGCGCCTGCCTGCCCGCCTTGCCCTCCCTGGCGGTCCACGCTCCCCATGCCGCGCCCCCGCGCCCCTCACGGCCGCTCACCTGCGGCAGCTCGCCCAGGCCGTAGCGGGGGTACAGGTAGGGCGAGTTGAGGCCGTCGTACCTGGCAGGCGGGAGAGGGGCCGGAGGGAGGCGGATGTAAGGAAAGGGGGAGGGTCGCGAAAGGGTCGTGAGGCATTGTTGGTCCGTGCCTGGCCCGTGGTCCCCGGGAGTCAGGGTACCCCACCTGAACAGCGACTCGTGGTAAAGCTTGATGCGCATCACCGTGGGCAGGGCGGGCTGGTTGATGTAGTTGTCGTCGCGCTGGGCAGCAGGGGCGGAGGACGGGCGGGGCCGATGGGAGGCAGGGGCCAAGGGGCGTCTACGGGTGCATGGACGCGAGGCGGTCAGATTGTGGGGGCGGACAGCAGCCGTACCAGTCCAGGTCGCGCTCAGCTCCTGCACTCCGCCCCCAACACTCCCCTCCCCCGGCCCCCCGCCCTCACGTGCAGCGCCAGCGCGTGCCCGATGAAGTCCTGCGTGTCCTCGGTGAGGTCGTAGTGCTTGTACAGGTCGGCCATGGTCATGCGGCGCAGGTCCAGACCCTTGTGGGTCTTGGGGTCAGACTCTTCGTAGTCCTGGACGTAGCTGGGGCGCGGGGGAGCGGGGGGGGGGAGTGGGGCACAGGGACAGGGAGAAGCGTGGTCGAGCTGGATGCCGGTACAGAGGCAGTAGGTCCAAGCAAGGGGTGCTGGCAGCCGCCCAGCCCGGAGCCCTGCATTGGGCCTGCGCTCACAGGAAGAAGTTCCGTGCGCGGCGCTTCTCGAACAGGCCCATGAGCGGCGAGCGCAGCGCCTCGGCGTCGTTGGCTGGCACCTTGTGGACCTTGCCCTTCTGCAGCACGTAGGATCCATCCACGGCCTGGGACCGGACGAGTGGGGGAGGGGCAGGAAGAGGGGAGGGCGGAAGGGGTCAGCGCAGCAGGGAGGCAGGGTGCAGCGCTGATGCCAGGTAGCAAAGCCAGTGAGGCCCGGGGCTTAGGGGTACCGGCGGGTGGGTGTGCCGGCTGATGCGGGCGCTGGAGCTAGACTTGACTGTGCTGCTATGGCCCTACGCCCTTGCTGCCTTGCAAGGCGCCCGCCGCCATGTTCAACGTCGCCTGCCCGAGCCCCCGCCTCCGTTGCACTTTCAATCCTACCGCACCTTGAACTCCAGGTACTTGACGACGTCCGTGTGCAGCAGCACGCGCACCAGCTGGCCGTTGGCCATCATGAACTTGGGCACCATGTCCACGTTATAGTCACGGGAGGCGCCCAGAGAAGCGGGGGCAGCAGCGCCGCCACGGAAGCGCTCGTACAGCTGGCGTGCGGAGCGGAGGAGCAGAGGGGGAGGGGGAAGGGGGATGTCGGCCTGGTGCACCGCCTCAGCAGGCAAGCGGAGGTCGCTGGCGCTGGGAGAGGACAAAGCTGAGGTTACAGAGCCATGCTGGATGCGGATGGCGCTGCCCTGCGCAAGCGTGAACTCGGGGCATTGCAGCGCAACATGTCGCCACGCACCTGCACAAGGCTGAGCGACGCCGACTCTCCGCCATAGTAGTTGTTGCGGTCGACATGCAGAACCTGACCATACACACCGAGGAGGGCAGTAGCGACCTCAGCGCGTGACAGGGCTTCGCGAGTGCGGAGCCCGGCTGACCTTCTTCTTGTCCACCGACAGCAGGCCGCTGATGATGCACTCCTTCAGGCCCGTGCCCAGCACGATAGCGTCATACTCCTCGTTCATGGTTGGGGCGGACGCGTAAGATCGCGCTCAGGGTCACAACGCTCGTGTCGAATCAGCACCAGCAGGTCCTACAAGAAACTTATATGGCAGCGGTGCTGTACCAAGATGGATAGGCGTGTCGCTGGCGTTGGCAGCGATTGGAAGCCTATTCTGCCGATGAATGATGAACGCCCCAAACCGCCAAACGCACCTCATTCCAAGACTACTAACGTAGTCACCAACACAGAACTGCTGACACGCAACGCCGTGCACTAGCAAGCTCAGCGGAAGTGCGCTCTTTGACTCGCCCACCTCTCAACGCCGCGCGTACTACGCCAAGACCAGCTGTAAAAAGGGCAGTAGCGGCAGCTGCAGTACTGGCGCTGAGCCCGGGGGCCGATGAAGCGGTCGGGCCAGTTCGCTAAGAAGACCCGCTTCGCGCAAGAGGACGACGATGGCGAGCCTGAGGAGCCGCCTGATCCAATTTTGGCTGCCATGGAGGCAAAAAAGCGGCGCGTGGCGGAGGGAGCTCGGCCTGGGCGTGTCGACAGCGCCCCAGGTGCGCCGGCCGCCGTCAGCCCCAGGCCACTGCCCTCTGTCCGTTGCACCTCCGTACGGGCTGCTTATCCGTCGTATCGTTCTGTACGCAGACCTGCATGCCGAGGAGTCAGCAATGGCCGCTGCCGGGGTCCCCTTCATCGTGACGAGCACCACCATCACCCGCGTGCCCCGACAGCGCCCGCCGCAGCCACTGGCGCCTGCGGCGGCCGGCCCGCGCCCGGCCTGTACCACTCCCCCGCCAGCCGCAGCAGCTAGCGATGCAGATGAAGATCCTGAGGGGGGCGGCCTCGCTGCGTTGCTTGGCTATGGGTGAGGCGCGCGAGGTCACGCTCTTGCGGGGGTTACAACGTTTCGTACCTGTACACAAATACACCGGTACTCGAACATTCATGAGCCCGAGTCTTGGCATCTGATGTTGCTGCAGGGACGCCGAGGCGTCGTCGGATGAGGACGAACCGGGCAGCGGCGGCGCGGCAGCAAAGCCCTCCTCCTCGCCGCTGCCGCCAGGCGGCGCCGCCGGGCCAGTGGACAGCAAAGCGCCCGCCGGCGGCGCCCCTGGAGCTTCCAGCTCTGCTGCCGCGGCGGCTGGCTCGCGCAAGGGCACTGGCTCGGGCCCCGGGGCAGTTGACGCGATGGACGACCAGGTGGGCGCGCAGGGGTTACTCGCGACATGCACGCAGGGCGTCCGCAGCGGGTGCATAAGGCGGCATGCTCGGTCCACGCCGTGCGTGGGCGCCGAAGCCCGCCATGCATGACCCGCCGTCGGGCCTCTGCCCCTTGCTCCTGCCCGCCGTCCCTCCAGCTGGCCGACTTCATGCAGGAGCTGGAGGCCAGCGGGCTGCTGGGCGAGGACCAGCAGCCGGGGCCCGAGCAGCAGCCGGCAGCCGCGCAGCAGCCGGGCGAGGCGGCAGCGGACGTCGCGGCGGGGCCGGGGAACGACACGGGCGCGGAGCAGGAGATGCTGGGGCACCTGGTGCAAGCGCCCGAGTGGTGCAAGTGCCTGGACACGGGCTCGGCCAAGATCTACTACTGGAACCTGGCCTCGGGCGAGGTGGCTTGGGAGCCGCCGGGCGGGGCTGACCCAGACCTGCTGCTGCCGCCGGAGCCCGCCGCGGAGGCGGCTGAGGGCGGTGGGGCACGGGCCGAGTCGGGGGCAGCGGAGGCAGATCGCGAAGCGGCGGCGGTGAGGGAGCGGGCGGCCGATGGTGCCACGAAAGAGGAGGCGGAGCCGAGCCGGTCTGCGGCGACAGGTGACGGGACATCTGCCGGCGGCGAGGCGCAGGAGCAGCAGCCGGCGGACGCCATGGAGTTGGACGCTGGGGCCCGGTCAGAGGCTGCCGACGGCGCCGCCGGCCGAGGGGCCGGCATTGCGGCAGACGCCGCCGCCCCAGCCTCTGCCGAGGACCCCGCAGCGGTGGAGCGGCAGCAGGCCGACGGTGCCGCCGCAGCTGATGAAGCCGCCGCCAAGGCGGCGGGGGCCAGCGGCAGCGGCGGGGAGGAGGACGAGGTGGCTGGCGAGCTGCTGCGCGCTCTGACGGGGCTGCTGCTGCGGCCGCCACAGCCGCACGTGGCGTCCGTGGTGGCGGCGGCCGAGGAGGAGGCGCTGGCGGCGGCGGGGGCGCTGCTGAAGGTGAGGCGCCGCATGCTAGGGCGAGGTGTTGGGCGCGGGGGTAACCACGTGCGTGCCACTCCCACCTGTGAGGGCGCGCCGCCGAGCTCATGCGTCGCCGCCCTCCCGACCTCCTACTGCCCTCCCCACTCGCTAGGGTCTGCCCCCGCTGGTGCGTCTGGCGGTGGAGGCTGCGGCCGCTGCGGCCGACTACCGGGCCCTGGCGGCGCGCCAGGCGGCGGCCGCGGCCTCGGGGCAGCCGGGCGAGGCGGTGTCGTGGCCGACGCTTGAGCGGCACTGGGTGGCCAAGGCACGGAGGCTGCTGGAGGAGCTGCCGGCGGTGGGTCGCCGGCGAGGGCTGCGACGATGGGGCGCCTGCGGCGCAGGGCCGGGTTAGAGGAGTCGCAAGCACGTGGCGCACGGGGCTACGGCAGGGCAATGCATGGAGTGGGGTAGGGCTGGGCGGTTGACCACGGGGTTGCGCAGCGATGAGCCTCGGCTCTCGCCTGTCGCCCGCAGGCTGCGGCGGACGCCAAGCACCTGCTGGAGGGGCAGGGCCCCGAGGCGGCGGCGGCGACGGCGCCCCAGCAGCGGCCCGCGGCGGCAGCTGCTACGACGGCGCGCGACAGCGGCGCCGCGGCTGCGGCGGACGCGGCTGGGGAGGAGGGGCCCGTCGCGGGCGATATGGAGGAGGGTGAGCTGCCCGAGGAAGCGTCAGAGCCGGAAGATGAGCTGCCGGGGACGGGCGCTGCAGCGCGCGCGCACGATTCGAGCGCGCTCGCGGAGCGGACAGCAGCCGGAGCGGAGGTGAGCCAGCCGGCGGAGGCTGCTGGCGCGGAATCGCCGCCGGCCGAGGAGCCGCCGCCGCTGCCACAGTTGCCACCCCTTCCGGGCGCCGGCGAGCCCATTCCGCCGCCGCCGGCGTCTCCGCCGCCGCCGCTGCCTGAGGCGCCGCTGCCGGCGGAGCCGCCGCCGCCGCTGCCACCCGCTCCCGCTGTCGGCTCCGAGGGCGAGAGCGACGATATGATGATCGATGAAGGCGACGACGACGACACGGCGGCCCCGCCGCCGCCGCCGCTGCCGCCCGGCGACGGCTCGGCCGCGCCGGCACTCCCACCGGGCTTCGAGTCGGCTGCAGCCGCTTACCACGGCTCGTATGGCAGCACACCGTACGACACTTATATGAGCCACGTGTACGGATACGCGTACGGCATGCCGCCGCCGCCCGCTAGCACGCCGGCCGGGTACGAGGCCCTGCAGTTCGTCAACCAGTACTTTGGCATGGGCACGTCCGGGCCGCCTGCCGAGCATGGCGCCTCCGCCGCCGAGGGCGCGGCAGCAGCGGCCCCGAGCGCCAAGCGCAAGGAGTACCACGGGCAGGCCGTCCGCAGTGCGGCCGCGCCGACCGAGCACGAGCCGCCGCCCGAGCCGCCGCCGGGCCGCAGAAGCTTATCGCCCACCCCGCCGCCGCTCGACCTGCTCGCCAAGCCCTCCGCGGCGCTGGCTGCGGCGGCCGCGGCGGCGATGGCGCCCGCCGCCGCCAAGCGCAAGGCGGGGGGGACCGCTGCTGCGGCCGCGGCCGCCGCGGGCTCCAAGCGCGGCGCCAAGGGCCTGGGCGGCAAGGTGGGCGCTATGGTGCAGCACTGGGGAGCGGTGGCGCGGAAGCTGGAGGCGGAGGAGGAGGCCGAGGCGCGCAAGGTGAGGGTCACGGGGCACAGGGCCGTGGAGCGGCGGAGCAGCGCCGGGTTGGGGTTGGGGTGGGGGCCGCCCCATTTCCTTCCCTGTTAATCTCCTACGGTACTCCCTGTCACTTCCATCTGGCACCTCGTGTCCGGAAGTTACAACCCTTGCGATCCTCCGCTGCGCGCCAGGTTGCGGAGGCGGAGGACCCCGAGGCCCAGGAGCGCAAGCGGCTGGCGGAGCTGGAGAGGTGGAAGTGGGAGCAGCAGGTCACGGGAGCCGGCACCGTGAACGCCAACTTTGCGGTAGGGCCGGAAAGGCATCGGCGAAGCACCTGACCGTATCAGCGCGGGGGGTTGTTACCGCCAGGTAGCAAGGGGATGATGTTTGTGTCAGGGTGGTGAGCAGTGCTGCTTGGGGCACACACTAGATATCCTTGCTTGCCTGTTACGCACGACCAACGCGCCAACACCCCTCGAAGTGGTGTCGCGTGTTACCTTTTTATTTTCCATGAGTGTGAAACACAAACGCCACCCCGCCCCTCAGCCATTGGGCGACTGGCGCTCCCGCTTTCCCAAGATGGCCGCCGGCAGCGACGGCGCGGCGGCGGGCGGCGCCGGCGCGGCAGGCCCCAAAAAAGACAAAAAGGAAAAGAAGGAAAAGAAGGAGAAGAAGGAAAAGAAGGAGAAGAAAGAAAAGGACAAGGACAAGAAGGCGGCCGCCGGGTCGGCGGCAGCCGCCACGGCTGGCGCTGGCGTCGCGGCTGCCTCGACGGTGCTCAACTGCAGGACGCGGCCCGACCTGGACGCCCTGTCGGCGGGGCTGCCCGAGGGCTGGCGGGCAATGTGGGACAAGACCACCGGCGACGTGTACTATGGCAACCTGGCCACAAAGGTAGGTCGGGGCTGGGGCAGGGACGAACGCACGGGGCGTGGGGCACGCGCGTGAGAGACGCGCGGGCACAAGGTCGCCAGCTGGCGAGCGTGCACCGTTGCGGTGGCGGTCGAAGGGGACGCCGCAGCGCATGTCGGGGATGGATGGCCGCACGTCACGGATGACCCTGGAGCGCTGGCTGCGAATCCATGGGTTACCTCGCCAGCGGTGGCCCGCACGGGCTTCACGTCGTTCCCCCGGGAGTGTACTGCTCTGCACGGCGCCGCTGCACACGGCGCCGCGCCGTGCCGCTGCCGTGCCCTCGACGCGAGCTGTCTGCCGGCCATGCGGCATTGAGGAGGGCATGCGGCCGCCGGCGCGTCTCCGCCGGCGGAGACGAACCAGGTGAGTGGAGGTCAGGTGAGTGCAGGCTCGCGGCCGTGTGTGCTGCCAGGCCACCAGGTGGTGCCTGACGAGACAGGAAGCTGGCGGCACCCCTGCTGCGCCGCGGCCGCCGCCAGGGCGCTGCCGGGTGCGCCCTGACCCCGTCAGCCGCGCCCTGCCTGACCGTCTTCCCGCCCTGGCCCTTGCCCCTCCCTTGCCTGGCCGGCATTTGCTCGCCTTCCCTGTTCCGCTTGGCAGGAGACGCGCTGGATCCGGCCCAGCTGAGCTGCCGGCTGCGCCCTTGGAGACGCGGCCGCCGCCCTGCCTTGCAAGCGGATGTAGCGCTGGGGCAGCTGTACTTGAGGGCGGAAAGGCCATCAGATAGTGACGACGTTACTGTGGGGTTGACTTCGCAAGCATTGGGCTTGAGCCGCAGGCTTGGTGGCATATGCGCGTGTTGGCTTGCCATCTCTTGAGGTGCATACCGCCCACGTACGACACAGAGTCAAGATAGAGC
The DNA here is from genome assembly GCA_001662425.1 of Chlamydomonas sphaeroides. Lineage (NCBI taxonomy): Eukaryota > Viridiplantae > Chlorophyta > Chlorophyceae > Chlamydomonadales > Chlamydomonadaceae > Chlamydomonas > Chlamydomonas sphaeroides. The sequence continues at coordinate 23,763 of BDDC01000545.1, forward strand.
CGTGCGCATTGCGTGCTGGCAGAAATGTGCTCGAGGTGCAGGGTAGGCGTCGGTGGTGCCCTGTATGAACGTCCCTATGCAGGCGAGCGAACTGGCAGGGGCGCATTGGACCTGCACCCTGGTCCGTCCCGGGGAGCATGGTGCTGCCGACGGCGGGCACTAAGACTCATGCGACCAGGCGCGCATGTGCACCCCGCATACGTGGTGGTCCTGTAACCGGTGTGCGTATAACACGAGGACCATTCAATAGCACTGGGACATTGGCCCACATGGGAGACTCCCTTGCGCTGTCAAAGCGTTCGAGCCGGGCAGATTTGCGTCGTGGACGGTCGTACCTGCAGGCTGTGGTGGCGCATGTAGCATAGGTGCTGCATGCGTCATGGATGTATGCAGCTAAACGGCCTGCAAAGGCTCAACTGGATGTGAGGTGAGATGGGCTGTGACGGGACGACCTCGGGGCGACAAGGGGGTAGGACAGCGGTGGCCAGAGGTGGCCCAGCCCTGTCGTGCCACCCTGCCGGGGAGCGTTGGCAGGAGCTGCAGCAGCCTGAGCGTTGGGAAGCTAGACCGGCGGGCCCCTGCCGGGCCTCGATCGAAGCGCACGGTGGCAGAAAGCAAGTCACGCCAACCCGCAGGACACTCGCAGCTGCCTTGGGGCCCCCGGTCTCTTCGCACCATTAGGCTCATACAGCCCGGCTCTCACACACAGCCTGGCTTACAGCCCGGCTTACACACATGCCAGCCACCTGCACCGCTCTCACCTACGGCCTCGACCAAGCCAACGTCACGGCGAACCCAGGCCCCGGCCGACGCGATCGGAGGGAACTGAACCGGCGGGTGCGGGTGCGGGACAGGACAGAAAGCACCCCTAGGAGCACCTTCGACGTGGCAGCTATGAAGCTAGAGCGTCACGGCTCTGCCCGTCGCACTCCCACCGGCTGCCCCCACGGACTTGAACGGCATGGGGCAGAGTAGCTTGTCGCGGAAAACAGCATGCAAACATCGCTGGAAGCAGGTAACTTGCCCTTTGTCACCTCGCATGCTGCTTGCGCTTTAGGTTTCAAGAGATATATGTGCAACTGCTGCCTGTCGCAGGTCGCTGGCCAGGTGCGGGTGATGCCCTATGTGCTCGCATGGGGCGGAGCTGCCGTGCCTGTGCGCGTGCCTCGGCTGTCACCGAACAACCATCACGGTAGTGACTGATACAAGCACATCTAGGCTCACGACAAATTACCAGCTCTAACCAAAGACGCTGGACGCACCCGAACTTTGACCAAGCCAATCCTCTGAGCGGAGTGGTCACGTTCAGTGCTGTGCCTGCTCCGCAGGCTTAATTAAGGCCTAGCAAAGATGTAAGCTGCGCATGCCGTGGTTCAGGTCGCCGACCGGAGCTCCGGCCATCCGCGACTCTGCGGGTTCGCGGTTTGGCCAAACAGCTTCCTCCCAACACGCGTTTGATGCAGGCCGAGGCTAGGCTGCAGCTGCAGTAAGGAGGCACAGCGCATCGTGCTATGGATGTGCTACGTGACACAGTTGCTTGTGACCACCATCTACTACATCATGAGCGCTGTGACCTGTTACAAGTGAGCATAGGGTCATAGTGGCCCGAGGTGTGTGCAGCTGGCCCGTAGCACCACCAGCCAAGCTAGGCCCGAGGTGGGGGGCCAGGACTGGAGCCCCGAGGCGGTGCTAGGGTCTACAGACATGCGGGCCAGAGGAGGGGCAGTGGGACCTAAAATATTGGCTGGTTAAGCCGGCACGACCACTAAGTGTGCTCGCGGATATGCAGGGAAGTTGTGGTCCGACGCAGATATCGTCTTCCCCTCTTCCCCAGGCTCATAACGGCGTCTGGCGAAACCAGCATCGCCGGTGTGGAGCGCCTGGCATTGGACCGCGTGTGGCGTGCTCCTATTGCGGCCACGCTCTTAGCAGCACTGCTGGTTTTCGGGTTCAACCTATTTAGCTGCATCATAATGGTCAAGTACGTCGGGGCCCCGCTACCATGCCCTGCCACTGCCCTGCCTTGCGCCTCCACCCGAGCGCCGCCTGCGCCGCACCCACTACAGCCCCTCACACCATCCACGTCCCCGTGCTTGGCCCGCAGGAAGTCCATCAACCGCAGCGGGCCCGGGTTCGGGTACGGCTTCATGGTGGCCTTCTGCTTCACGCTGGCATTCTTCTGCCTGCTTGTGGGCCTCATCATGGACAGCTTCCGGCCACAGATCCAGAGCACGCTGGAGTCAAAAACACAAGAGGAAATTGCCAAGCTGAACTCGACCAACATTGGTGCGTGCAGGGCGTGCCCGCGCGGCGGGTTTGCCGACCCACATGCAGCAGCTCTCGTTACGCAAACTCCACTGCAACCCATTGCATTTTTCGCGTCTCGCTGCAGTTCTCACGTCGTGGACCAAGTACACCACCGAGCTGTACGTCGGCACGGAGGTTTTCGCCTTCATCTGCTTCGCGATGTTCCTGCTCTTCTTCCTTGCGCTCGTCATCTTCCAGGCCGCCATGACGGAGCACCTGGGCATCGGTGAGCACTGCCTTGCCCAGCCCGCCCTCCCACCCAAAACTATGAAGACGGCCTAGTCCAACCCACATGGACAGCTGCTCGTGACGACAGCGCAACCCCACTCATGTGTGCCACACGCCAGGTGCCACCTAGTCCCCGCTCATCTGGACCCGCTCGATTTCCGTTTCTGTTTCCTGTTTGTAATCTCTCTCTCTCTCGCTCACCCGTGCCTCGCAGGCACGGAGATGACCAACCCCTACGTGCCCATGGCCGATCCCGCCGCCATGGGCCTGGCGGCGGCTGGAGGCCTCGCCATGGCTGGTGCGGGCACGTCGGACGGCAAGGTCATGTCTTCCACGGATCCACAGTTTGCCACCACGGCCTACAACCCAGGCGACTATGCGGCTAGCGACCAGTACAACAACTACTATGGGGGGCAGTACGGGCAGGGTGGCGACGCGTACCAGAGTACAACTGAGTACCAGCCCACGGACTACGGCACCTACGACCAGGAGCAGGTGGACCGGCGGCGGGGGCTAGCAGGGTGCAGGGTGGCAGCATGCTGCAGGCGAGGGCTAGGATGCAGCGGGAGGAATACTAGGCAATTGCAGCCCGTTGCGCTGACGTCCGGTTGTCCTCGAACCCCGCCTTGCCCGCATGCAGGGCTATCAGGCTCCCTACGACCAGGCGGGCTACAACGCCATGCCCGCCGGAGGAGCCGCTGGGGCCTCCACCCCGCCCTACGCCGCCGCTGCACCACCCGCCTACACGGCGATCGACCACGCCGCTGCCTCGACGGCCGCTTTCTACGGCCAGCAGGGCGCGTACGCGGCGCCTGGCTCTTTCAATGCCGCACCGGGATCGTTCAACGCGCAAGGCGCGTACGCGGCACAGGGTCAGCAACTTTGACCGGCTGGCGAAGGACTTGACATGGTCGCGTCGTAGCGCCTTAGCGCCAAGGATTATGCTTAAGGGCGGCAGAGCCTTGGCTGGCGCTTGATGTGGCGCAGGGTCACGGATGTGCACTTCTGTGGCTGCAGACCGCGGGGGAGCAGGGCGTGGGGCTGCGGCGGGCCACGTGCAGCGCGCGCGAAGGCCCATGGGCTGGGTTACCTTGTGATGGCACGCAAGCGTGTAATGATTGACAGGAGCGGGCGGGGGGAGCAGGTAGGCTGGCTGGCGAACGGGTCGCAAGTGGCGAAGTGGGTGGCACGGGGGGAAGTGGGTGGGACGGGTCGCAAGTGGCGAAGTGGGTGGCGAAGTGGGTGTCGGGCCAAGCAGAGACGGGGGCCATGCAGCGCGCGCCGTGACCCTGTGCATGGGGTCTGTGATGCTTGGGGAACGGTGCTTCTGGCGACATCAGTGCACTGATGCCGACTTGCGGACACGAGCAGGAGGACCTCCTGGACACGAGGCTGTGGGGGCGCTGTCGGCCGCGTGGACGAGGAAGGAGGCCGCCTTCTTCCAGACGGAACCCTGGACATGTATGATTGCATGAGGCACGCCTCCAGCGCAGCGCACGTCAGGGCCCCTGCCCTGCACCAGCGCCAACGGCGCACACGCTTGATGCCGCTGGACACGTGCTCCGCGATGGCGCACAGCCCCCTCCGTGGCCTTCCCAGGGATGTCCGCATGAGAGGCGTGTCTCGTCGGGTTACCCATGTCCCTGACTGATAACTGCGGCCATTACCTACCGCGGGATTGCCGCACAGCACGCCCGGGGCAACATGGCCACGGGAGACCGCGTGGAGCGTGGCACCGGGGTGCAGTGCGTGCGGTTGGGTGTGTGTCGCTCATCGCAGTTCTTGGTGACTCCGCATCTTCCGGAAGTCGCAAGCACTGCATGTCGTGCACTTGCGCACCTGCGACGTCTCGCGTTCTAAAGATGCAGAGCGGCATTGCACGCCACCTTGTCGGCACGTCCCGGTAGCCTTGCTTCTCTATACAACCGTCCCAAAAAAGTATGGCGACGCGATCAGTCCCCGCGCTGCTACTGTACCGCCAGTTCCTGAGGCAGGCACAGCGGATGCAAAAGCGCGGAATTGAGCTCGAGGTGCGCCGCACCGGCCTCACGGCGCAAAGCAGCGAGGCGTCAAAGTGGCGGGTGTCGATGGCGCATGGGTGCTTGCCCGGGTGGACCGCACCACGGCGGCCCTTGTGGGGGCTCCGCACGCAATTGCCCTCGCGGGAGCCCCGACGCCGCTTGCGGCACGCCCTTCCCAGGGGCGGCCCATCGGTCCTGGCCCGCGCCCACGACCGGGAGCTGGGCCCAGCCGACGCCCACCTCCTTCCCCTGCCTGAACCAGGTCCGCAAGCCCGTGCCCGACCAGTGGGGCACGTATGGCTACTCGCCCTCGGGCCTGTCCTACCAGGCAAGGCCGCCGGGCTAGCGCACCAGTCGTCGCCGCTTCCTAGCGCTTTCGTCTCACGCCGCGGGTGCAACGTCTTCCTGTAGCCAACAGGCGCTGGGGCAGGCGGCCCTGGACCTCAGCATCGCAGCCGCAGCTCAACCCGGGCCCCGCCACCCCGCTCCGCTCCGCCCCAGGCCGACGCGCTGTCATCGCTGCTGGGCCGCACCCGGCTGTGGTCCTTCCCCGGCGCCGAGAAGCTGGACGCCGCCGGGCTGCGGCGGGTGCTGCGCGACAACTTCCGTGCGCACAAGGCCGCGGGCGGCGAGGAGGGGCAGCGGCTGGTGGGCGACGTGAGTGGGAGCAGGCGCTCTGGCGCGGCAGCGTGCCGCCGGCAGCGAGGGCCAGCTGACTGCAGTCAGGCCGGCTGGGAGGGCCGTGTGGTGGCGGCCAGCAGCACGCCGGCCCCGCCCGCTTGCGTCCCATCCGCTGGGGCTGTGATGAGCCAAGCTGGTGCCGCTGCCTGCAGGCTTTTGCCGCGCTGCGGGTGCTGCTTGAGCAGATCTACCTGCACAGGTGCTCGTCTAGCGCCGTCACGGAGGGGGTGCGGGTGGAGGCCACGTCCAAGTTCGCGGTGCGCGGGGCGGCCGTGCGGAGGGCGCGGGGTAGGGGACGGCAGGGCAGGCAGCTTTGGGGAGCTGGGAGAAGGCCAACACCCGCTGAAGTGAGGACCTGAAGTCTTGCTGGCCCTGGTCCCTGCCTCCTCCGGCTCTCCTCCGCCCTCCCCCATGCAGCACCACGCCACCGCGCTCAACGGCAAGAGCCAGAACCTGTTCTCCTACCGGGTGCGAGTCACGAACCTCAGGTGCGCGGTGCCGGGACCCCTCCAGTGGGCGCCGGGGGTGCGGAGGGCAGCGCGCAGGCTGCCGTATGCGGGCGCCGCCTGCTCCCTCGCGCCGACCTGCAGTGCCGCTGCGCCCCACCCCGCCTGCCCGCCTCGCCCTGTACCCCTCATCCCCGCTGCCTCCCCCGTCCTCTCTCAGGCAGGAGTCCATCCAGGTCCTGGGCCGCGAGTGGACCATTGTGGTGAGGGCCCAGGCGCCGGGACAGAGGAGCAACCCACACCGCACCTGCCAGGTCCATGGCATGCGGGGGCTGTTGCGCTGCTGCGCACTGGCTGGTAGCGACAGCCGCCGGAGCCAGCCAGCCAGCCGGTGCCTGGGGACCGGCATGGACTGAAGGCCCACGGGTCGCGCCCCACACAACCACGGCCCGCCACACACGGTACCTCGCCGGCGCGCCCTCCCTTTCGCTCTCCACCTCGCCCCGCAGAACGACAAGGGCCAGACTGTGGTCCACGTGCCGCACGTGCCGGGGAACGCCATCGTGGGTGAGCAGGCGGCCGCTCTCGCCATGAGCGTGTGTGGGCAGCAGTGCGGGGGGCGCAGTGCGCTGCATGCTGCGCCCCTCGGGCTCCCCGGCCGGCTGTGCGTGTGTGGGCGGCCGCGCGACCTCAAGCACATGTGAACACCTGCCCCGCCGTGTCGTTGTCACGCCGTGTCGTTGTTCCGCAACTGCCTCGCGGACCTCCCGGGGGGCTCCCGAGGGGCGCAAGTGCGCTCCCGCCCCCAGACGTATGCACACCGCCAACCTGCCCTGACCCCTGACCTCTCCTGACCCCTGAACCCCCTCCCCTGGTACATACCCTCCCCTGACCCCCAGGCCAGCAGCCCATCATCCCGCCCAACGACTGCTACGAGTACATCAGCGGAACGGTGGGACGGGAGGCAGAGGATCGCGACGTTGTGCCTCGTTTGGGGCAGCAGGAGCGGGCCGCGCGTGGGCCTTGCTACTCCTGCTCCTGTGCCCCTCTCCTCACTCCCCGCTGCTCCCGGCACGCTTACTTGATGTCCCTATTCCTGACCACACCTGGGGTATTACGTTCAGTTACCCAAACATGAACACACCCTGAAGCCCCCCGCCGCCTCCCTCCTCCTTCCCCCCTCCGCCCGCAAGGACCTGGACACGCCCGCGGGGCTGCAGAAGGGGCGGCTCGAGGTGCGGGCGCCGCATGCCGCCAGGGGGCCGTGTCGCCGGGCCACACGCCGCTGGGTACACTGACGCACCCCAGGAGGCCACACCTGCCCTCGACCTGCCCCCGACCTCGCAACCCGCCTGCCTCCTGCCCCTTCTGTGCCGCAGATCGCGGTGCTGGAGGGCGGCCGCCCGGTGCGCACCTTCATGGCCACCGTGGGCCCCTTTGCCCACATCCGGCCCGACGTGTTCCGGCAATAGCTGCAGCAGACGGCAGCACTGCAGGCGGCAGGCGGCAGGCCGCGGGCTAGTCTGCACAGTTGCGCGCCCCCCGCCCCCGCCTTACTCGGCGAGCGGGTGGTGGTTGCCGCCCTCGCTGGCAGGCGCTGAGGGCGGGTCCAGGTGTGGTGTAGGTTGTGTACGGGACGGTTGTGCGGTTGGCCGGGGCGAGGTTGGCGTGTGGGTGCTGGACGGGGCACGGTGGGCTCGGGGGTCAGGCGTGAGGGACGAGGTTGCGGTGGCAAACTGGCGCGGTGCGGTGCGGCTGAGCGGGCTAGGCGCATGGGGCAGAGAGCTGCGGTGCGATAGTAGGGGCATCTGTGGGTTACCGCCGACGCATTGCACGGCCCCACGGGTCAGGCGGCACGGCCACGAAGGAGGGGCTGCAGCGGCGGCCTGCTGCGCTGAGGACCATGGTGGCATATGGACGGAGCCGTGTGGCCAAAAAGACGACTTTGCAAGGGTTCAGCATGGCGCCAGGCACTCGCCCCAGCGGGCAGCCCTGCAAGATGCAACCGGCATGACGGTGCTGCCACGACCCCCGCACACGCCTCGCGTCACTCGAGCCGCGCCCGCTGCTGCCCTGCCCTCAGCTCCGCCGCCAGGCCGGCAGCCAGCGCCTCGCTAGCCGCCGCCAGCCAGCCCCACGACTCCACCGCGTCGCGCCAGCCCGGCCCGGACGGCCATGCGTTGTGGGCCCCGCCGCCGCCTCCTCCCTTGCGCCGCCGCGCCCTGCTTCCCCCGCCAGCACCTGCCGCCACGCCCGCTGCCTCGTCCAGCGCCGCCGCCAGCGCCGCCCCATCCCTGAACCCGCCGCCAGGCCCGGCTCCGCCGCCGGGCTCGCCGCCCGCCGCCGCCGCCAGCAGCCGCTGCAGGTAGCGCCGCCGCAGCTCCGCCACCAGCTGCAGGAAGCCGCGGGCGTCGGCCCATAACAAGGCCGAGGCTAACGCCGCGCACGGCCGCGCCGCCGCCCCCGCCGCCACCGCTGCCCGCAGCACGCGGCGCTGCGCCTCGCGGACTAGCGCCGGCAGCAGCAGCCGGTCGGCCAGCTCCGCCAGCGACCGCAGCGGGTGGGGGCTGGGCCCAGGCGCGGCGGAGGGCCCAGCGACCGGCGCGGTGATCGGCGCGGACGACAGGCAGTCGTGTGCCGCCGTCGCCGACTGCAGCTCCAAGCCTCCGGCGTATCCCGCCCCGTTGACGTCGCCCTGCCCCCCAGGCTCCAGCGGGCGCTTACGAGGCAATGAGCCGCCAGCGACCGCCGTCGGACCCGGTCCGGTCCCACCCTCCTCCGCTTTCGGGCCCTTCGGCTCCGGCTCCTGCCCCTTGGGCGCAGCACTCGGCCCGGCCTCGGCACCCGCGCCCGGCGCCGGGCCCGCCTGCTCCCCCAGCTCCCGTCCCAGCTCTTTCCCTAGCCCCAGTCCCAGCCCCGGCACCGCCTCCGCCTCCTCGCCCTCCAGCGCGTCCAGGTGGTCCAGCCCGCCCGTGTAGATGTGCCGCAGCGCCGCCATCAGCACCCGCGCCTCCACGTCCCCAAACACCAGCTCCCGGCCGCCGCCAGGGCCACTGCTTCCGCCGCCGCCGCCGCCGCTGTCGCCGAAGCCGCCGCCGGCTGTCAGCAGCGGCCGCAGCGCCGGGCAGCGGGCGGCTAGCAACCCGCGGTGCGCGCGCAGGCGGCGGCCACAGGCGGCGAGCAGCGTGAGGTCCGCGGTGCCGTCCTCCTCGTGGTCCTGACATTAAGCGGGGACAGCGGGGCGGCAGCGTCCATGGAGGGCTGCCGTTTGGCAAGCATGGCGTCTCCGGGCGAGGGCGGCAGTCGTGTGCCGCTACCCTAGACACCAGGGCCTGCCCCCGTCAGGCCCACACCGCCCCACGCACAAGCAAGCGGCTGACCAACCAGGTCCACCACAGGCACCCAGGCGGCCACGACTCGACCAGCCCACCTGGCACGCCTCCAGGAGGGCCCCCAGGTCCGACGCCAGGCCGCTGCTCTGCTGCGCGTCCGGCAGTTGCTGCCCACCGAGCGGCTGCAGCCCTACCCCCGCCCCCGCTCCGCCAGATGGAGGCAGCGGCGGCGGCGGCGGCGGCGGCGGCGCCAGCAGCACGACGGCGCCCTCCGCCAGCAGTGCCAGGCGGCCGTCCGCCAGTGCGCAGGGGCAGCGCCACCGCACGTCGCCGCTGAGCAGCCGCCGCAGCTGCGCCGCAGGCGGCCGGGCTGGCGAGCTGGGGCCAGGGCCCGGCGCACGTGACCTCGGCCCCGACCGCGGCCCTTGCCCACATGGGCCCAAGCCCAGGTGCAGGAGGCTGCTGCGGCTGCCGGGCGACCTGCTGCGCGAGCGGTGCACGAGCGCCGAGCTCGATACGTACCAGGCGCTGCCCTCCCGGCCCCCGGCCCCTGGCCCGGGCCCGCCGCTGCTGATGCAGAGCAGGCCGGTCACCTCCTCGACGACCAGCGAGCAGCCGTCGTCGGCCTCTTCCAGCAGGCTGTGCTGCTGTGGCGGCAGCGGTAGCTGGGGGTGGTGCTGGTGCGGCGGCGGCGGCGGCGGCGCGGCCAGGCCGCCGCGGGCTTGCGGCAGCGGCGGCACCGGCAGCAGCGCCAGCTGGGGCCCCAGCGCCAGCAGCAACCGGCGGCTGGAGGCGCAAAAGGCGGCGGCGCTGAGGACGCCATCCAGCAGCGGGATGCGGGCGAGGCAGGCGATGGGCAGCTGCATGTGCTGCGGGGCCGAAGGTGGTGCCGCCGGGGGCGGGTAGCCGCCGAGGGCAGGCGGCGGGGGCCGCGCGTCGAGGAGGAAGACGCCGCCCGTTTCGGCATCCAGCAGCACGAGGCCTCCGTCGCCGCAGGCGGCCAAGGCGTCGCAGGAGGCGGGGCCGTCGGGCACTGTGGTGAAGTCGGCTGCGGTGAAGGCCTCGTGCACCCGGGAGAGGCCGACCAGGGTCTGCCTGTTCGGGGCGCCGAAGTAGATGCTATCGCTAGCGCGCTCGTATACTGCTGCTGCCTCAGAACTGGGCGCGCTGGCTGCGAGCGTCTCGAGTGGTCCGACGCGCGAGCATGACCGAACTCGCGCTTCGCGGACGTCCATCGAGTGCAGCCCGTCGCGCATCAGCACGAGCAGCTCCTCATCATTGCTATCTTCTTCAGTATCGCCTAGCCAGGAGCGGCTTGGTGGCCGACTAACAAGGCACATTGCCTGGCCATGGGGCAGCGGGATGCGGCTGCCGTGGAGCTCAACCCGCAGTGTGGTGGGCTCCGCATCCATGCTGCTACCCAGAGCGTCATGTGCGTGGCAGAGGCCTAGAATAGGCTGCAGGGAGGTGTGGTGCACGGGCGCTGGGCACACGGTTCCTTTCACAGCACCCTGCCGCTGCCGTACACGACGGCGGCCCCAATGGCAGCATGGCTGCATGGGGCAGTCAACGAAGTTGCCTTAATTACAATACACCGAGGCATAGTCCTGCTTCACAGCATGCTCACCACGACGAGCAGTCAACACGCGGCACAACGCGACCACAGCACCTTCGGCCAGCGCGAGGATGCGCCAAGCGGCGCCGCCCAAAATCGCCCGGTACCAGCAACGACGCCCGCCTGCCGCGCCCCACGGCCCCTCCTGCCCCAGCCTCCCAGCCCTCCCAACCCTGCCTAGACCTCCGCCGGGATCTCCATGTCCTCCAGCTCCGGCAGCGGGAAGCGCAAGATGGCGGCGATGCCCGACAGCTGGTTGAGCTGCTCACCCGACACGTGCATGGCGGAGAACACCTGGGGCAGCAGGGGGGGCGGGCAAGGGTTCCTTCGTTGGGGGTTGCAGCAAACCCGGCTCCCCGCCCAGGTCCCAGGTCCCATGCCCAAACCCCGCAGTCCAGCCCGCCGTGCCGGGGCTCCGCCTCCTTCCCCCTGCCCCGCTCGCCGCTCTGTCGCGCTCTGCTGCCCGCTCACCAGCGCCTCGCCGCCCGCCTCCCGCACGCCCTCCACCAGCTCCGCGTACTTCCGCCGCTTGGCGATGTTGTTGATGCGGAACAGCGAGTCGGAGATGAGCAGCACCTGGATGGCGCCTGGGGGGAGAGGGGAGGGGGAAAGGAAGGAAGGGACGTGAAGGGGCAGAGGGGAGGCGAGCCTAGTCAGGAACGGGCAGGCGCGCACAGGGCCGACAGGGGGCACACCCCAGCGATCGGCAGAAGCGCGACACGCGCACAGCCGAAAGGACCAATCGGTTCGTGCGCTTACCCAGCTCTGCGGCGGCGAACACGTGGCCGGGCCCGTAGAATGCCTTTGTCGAGTCCGTGGCGAGCAGGTCATAAAAGTCCTGCAGCGCCACCACTTCGCGGGCGGCCTTGGTGTCCTTGATGCGGCTGGCGATGCCGGGGCACGACAGCACCTCCTGAGGACGGGCGGCAGGGGCAGCAGCACAGGGTGATCAGCGGGGCGGCGGGCGCAGCGGCCGGGTCCCTCCACCGGGCAGCTGCCTGCCTGCGGCCGCAGACCCCCCGCCCCATGCCGCGGCCCCGCGGAGGGCGGCCCCCTGTGGCCGCACCTTGAGGCTGTGCTTGTAGGCCGAGGAGGCGGGCGCCAGCATTATCTTGTCCTTGTTCTCAATCAGCGGCCTGGCGCACGGGATTGGTGGAGGCAGGGGCAGGGCATGGGGAGGGCGCCGGTGGGTGGGGGCGGGGTTGAGGCAGGCAGCGGCGACGGCCGGCAGGGCTGGTTGGCGGTTGGCTCGAACACTGTCGTTCCGCCACGCGGGCCGCCCTCCTCGGCCCCTCACCTGACCTCCCGCCGCACCGCCTCCGCCTCAAGGTACTCCTTGAACTGGTCCTTCGCGAACCCGGGGCCTGAGGGCAGGGACCAGGGAAGCAGGCAGGCATCAGCGCAGCAGTTGTCGCAGGCGATGACGCGGGCGGCAGAAGCGTACACCGATGGGTTGCACGAGACCTGTGCACGACGGAGGGGCCAAGCCACTGAAGCACACGGCCACACGGTGCTCCAACCGCTCGCCAGGGGGCCCCGGTGCAGCGGCGCCACTCCCCAGCCCTGCCCCTCCACCTAGCCCACCCGCGATGACTAGGCACTTGACGATGCCGAAGTCCACGTGGCGCACCACCGCGGTGAACACGTGATCCAGGAAGCGCGCCCAGGCCTGGCAGCGGGCAGGAGCCGGGACGAGGCGCGCAGCAGGAGGGTGTGAGGGCGCTCGTCAGGGGTCAGGCGCGGGCGGCAGCCCGTGGACCCTCGCTCTCATTCCCCGGCGGCGCCCGCTGCTTTCCTGTCCCCGGCCCCTTCCCCCAGGTAGCGAGCAAGCCGCCTCCCCCCAGCCCGGCCCCACCTTGTCATAGCCCGCTGCCGCGGCGCCCCTCTTGCGGGGCAGGTTGGCCTCCACCCGGGCCCGCACCAGCGTGGTGCTGCCGCCCACCAGGCACACATTGGCCAGGCCCTCCTGGGGTGGTGGGCGGGCGCAGGGGAAGAGGAAGAGCGGAGGCGGCCGTCAGACCGGCCGGCGGGGCAGCAAGGGCGTGCGGGCGGCGCAGCTCTGTCTGCCCTCTCCCGCCGCCTCTCCCCCCAGCAGGCCACACCGTGATGAGCACCGCCGCCAGGTCCGCAGACAGCGCCACGTCCGTAGCCTGGCGCACCCGCTCAATGTCGAGCGCGTCCCAGCAGGCCTGGCGGGGAGAGACAGGCAAGGGGCAGAGAGGTGCCAGGGAGAAGGGCATACGGCGTGCAGTGCAGGGCATTAGGAATCAAGCTCCCTCTCCCACTTGTCCTAGCAGCCAACGGACCGACTGTCACCCACTCTGCCTTCATGATCAAGTTTCAGAGGATGCGATGGGCACAGTCTCCCCCCTCCCCCACGCCTCGGCAGCGGCACATCGCCTTTGGTCCGTCTCGTCCTGCCACCCGCCCGCCCGCCGGCCGGCGCCCTGCACCGCCCCTGCTCCTCCCACATCCCGCCGCCGGACCTTCTTTAGCGTGAACGCCCTGCCCAGCTCCAGCTCCGCCGAGTGGTAGGCGCCCAGCTTGATGTGCTCGCTCTCCGTCAGGTTGCGGCCCTTGATGCGGATCACGCCGCCTGGCGGGGACAGAGCAGCGCAGAGGCGGGGCAGGGCGGCGGCTGAGCGGCCGAGCGGCCAGGCGCGCAGCCAGGCTCAGGCAGCGGGGGTCCGAGCGGCTGTCAAGGGGCCTGCAGGCGCACTGGGGATTGGGTCTCACATGGGCCTTGGCTATGGGCTACCCGTTCGGCTGGCCTCGGTGCGGAGCCATGCTTACCATCCACATCGAACTCGATGTTGACTACCTCGAGCGTCAGCTTGAGCTTTAGCCGCTCGCTGTCCGCGCCCGTGCCCTTGTCCACCTGAGAGCGGTCACGAGGGCGACCGAGCGTCAGCGCACAGAGGCGGAAGCGCAGCGCGCGGGGCCACGGAACGGCAGGCGCCGGATGGCAGCGGCGATGCCACTCGCTACGGCGGTGCCGGCCGCTGGCGAGTTGCCCGCAGCCTCACCTGCACTTTGCGGAAGGTGGTGGCGGTGATCTGGTCGCCTTCCCGGGCCAGGTTATAGACGTGCCACATGTCCTCAGCTGCGGAAGGACGAGGGCGTGCGGCCAAGGGACGAGCGGCGGCGCGCAGCCTGGGCATCAGAACCGTGCCACGGTGGTGGACGCGGCGCTACGCCCCAGCGCACAGACGTGCTGCAATGCGCTGTGAGGAAGGGCCGCATGCGCGCCCCAAGGCGCGGCCCATGCGTGGTGCGCGGGCCGGGGCTCTGCTCACCCTCCTCCGGCAGCAGCTTGACGAAGCCCTCCGCGCCCTTGTCAAAACCTCTCGCCAGGAGCTTCATCTCAACAAAGCTTGTGTGTAGTGCTGCTCTACCGGCCTGCTGTTGTGTACTCGTACCCTCTCGCTGTAGCCTGGCTGTTCTTAGTCCTTTGTCCGACTACGCTGGCGCAGGCGACTCCCGCGCGGCTGCCTGTCCGCAGCGCCACGTGCCCCAAACCCCGCCTGGCCCCTCGGCAGCGGCCCTGCCTGCCGACTGCCGCGGCAAGGGTACCCCTGAGCCCCTACTGGGCGGCGCTGGCGTCGCCGCTGGGGTACGTCAGCTGCACGACCCAGTAGATGGAGGCGCCCACGAAGGCGATGAACGTCAGCAGCGTGAAATAGAGCCCGATAGCGCCAAAGGGAAAGTCCGCAACAACAGACTTCTCCTTGCGAGGGGCCTTCTTCAGAATGTTGGCGGCGCGCTGCAGGGGGCCAGGGGGAGGTGGGGTACCACGCTCGGCTGGCGCCGCGTCCAGGGTTCCGGCACAGCTGGTGATGCTAGCGCATGTCTTGCAAGGCGACTCCTGGCAGTACTCGTCATGATCCGGCGGTGCCAAGCCCACTCCGACGCCCAAATGGCCGTGGCAGTCCGCTGCAAAGTCTTGCCTTCTCGCCCTTGTAAGTGTCGAATGTCTCGCGATCTCCTTGCTTCTTGCGTGCGGCAGACGCCTCTGTGCCGCGAGTAATCTGCTCTGTGGGCCAAGAAGTGCAATTGATCTATGTGGGTGGTGAGCAGCTAGCGGAAGTAAGATGTGAGGTACAGGCTCATTGAAAGCCGTGCACTTGCAGTGGCTTCTGGTGAAGTACTGGAACCTGCAAGCGAGTCGCTCCCGTGTCGGGACTCGTTCGCCAGCTCGCGTCCACCGCGGCTTACCCTTGCCGGCGGTGCCCATACTAGCCGCAAGGGCTTACGACAGCGCTAGCCGGTGGCTGCTCCCGAGAGCGAGAAAGCGGGGTTCCGCACGACGACACGCGAGTTGCTGGGGTGATTGCCGACTGCACAGCGATTAACTTGGAGGTCGTACAGCACTAGCGGGGTGTGTATTTAAGTTCTGGAGCCGGGGGTATGCTGGTCTGATTGAAAACACTGTCCTCCGTGAACCTGCGTACCTGCCCCGGGGTTCCGTGACCCAAGCGACCCCCGCAACAGCTCGGCAACTGCACTACAGACAGGGCGCACATTCTGGGATTCCCTGATGCAGGCATTACTGCTACATGGGCGTCCTGGGTGTTACACGTTCTAAGATGTGTGCCCCTTGTCGTAGGCATGGCCTGACAACTCACTGGTAAAAGCTCACATTTGCCAGCAGGAGTGTGGTGCTAGTAAGAAGAATACCTCTCGTGCTGATGCAGTGCGCGGTGGGCCCTTCGGCCATCCGTTGCGGCGCAGAGGGTATCCTAAGTACTCCGTTGGGCAATTCTGACTGCGCACACAATACCGGTACCGCGCCCAGCCACAGTGAAACCTCCCCAGCTGCGCATGGGTGCATGGCTCGCCCCAAAAAGAGGCCACCCTGACCAGACGAACACCGTCGGTCATTATGCGGTTGTCGCCGGGGTATCTCAAGGGGTCTCGGGCACACCGACATCCGTGCCCTCGCCCCACGGGCCCGAACTAGCCGCCCGAACTGCCTCCACGGCAGGACTGCACTCTGCCCAACAGCCGCACGCACGTGCCAGCAACGTTACTATGTTCCGCGGTGTTGGGACATTTGAACGCACGAAAGCGGCCAGCCACCTGGCCCGACCTCGCCACCGAGCGACCGATGCGTCACAATGGCTTGGGAGCGGCTGTCGGAGAGAGCGGTGCCTGGCCGCTTTCGTGCGTTCAAGTGTCCCAACAC
>BDDC01000545.1:39587-49884 GCA_001662425.1 Chlamydomonas sphaeroides
TCAGCGCCAGCCACTCCTGAGGGCAAGGGGGCGGAGCAGGCGCGGCAGGCGCCGTGGGCGAGCAGGTCGGCCACGGTCGGCCAGCGCGGCGGCGAGGTCACGGGTAGTGGCGCGGTCGCGGCGCCAGTCAGGTCCCAGCCGCGCTGTCGGCAAACGCGGTCGTCAGGAGCGCACCTGGCATCGCCGCAGAAGTTGGCGCACGATAAACGCATGTCTCGAGCCACCCACCGGCGGGGGACCTGGAGAGCCGTCGTGCGCTGTGGGCAGAGTGCAGTAGAAGAGGACGATATGGGTGCGCGGGCACTTCTTATAGCCCGCATGGGGTGACGAGGTTCGCAAGGTTCGCGGCACCTGGAACTTCCGGAACGAGGTTGTTCGAAACCCTGGCGGGCCAAGGACAATCACGAAGTACGTGCGGGCAAGCTCTAATGCTGCGACGTGAAGCCGCGGGGGCGCACCAGTGCTGCGATAGTCGCTGAGGCGCGCGGAGCTGTAACCCGTGGGCCTGGAGTGGACCGCCGCCAGCACAGCACAACACGCAATATCGCATAAATGTACAGCACCCACGACCACAGCGCTGTTAGATAGCATGCAAAGCACATATATTCGGGGGCAAGATAGCCGGGGCGAGGAGCTAAACCAACGAAACGTTTTCTCCAATACGGCAGGGGTCCCCTTGAGGCGCTTTCGGCGTGATTGCAAAGGCTTCCGCCCCGTTTTCTACGGAATCCCTTAGTGGGAGAGGGGTCCCGTAGCTCAGTTCGGGGTTCAGTGAAACGCCAGCACAGTTGCAGCGCGTGCATACGTTGCCACAAGCCTGAGGTGGCCGTCCGCCGCGGCCCTGATCAGCCGTACCCAGCACTGCCAGCAAGGCCGAATCCGGGCCTAGCCGCTACGCCATCAGCCACACCCTATCAAGACTGCTACGTTGGCTATAAATCGGAAGCCACACCTGCACCTCGCATGTGTTCTGCCATAGGTCCGCCGCGAGGTGGTTGCTCAGTGCCGCCAGGACCGCAGCTCATGGCCCTTATGCTTCACGCCCTGCTCACGGCCCTTACCCTTCACGCCCTGCTCAACACATCCCAGTCCATCCAGCCGCACAATCCTGCACGCGCCGCAGGGACCCACGCCACATGCTTTCCACACTATCCCAGGTCCCAGCCAACGCACACCCCGGCCGCCGCACCACTGCTCCTGCTGCAGTACTATCGCGTCCCTCCGCTGCCACCAGCACCGCCGGCGCCGTGCTGCAGGAAAGCGATGCGGCCTGTGAAGCTGTCCTCCAGCTCCGCCAGCGGCGCGCTCATCACGCGCGCCTCGCGGTCGCCGGCGCCGTAGCTAATGTGCACTGTGCCGTTGGGCGTGAGGTGCAGACCCGACACGTAGGCAATGAAAGCCTTGCTGGAGTGGCGCTCGTTGCGGTAGAAGGTGAGCGGCAGCTCGTCCGACACGGCCGTGATCGCAAACGGCGGCTCGGCCGCAAACTTGAACAGAAAGTGGCGGTATAGCTTGGCCTTGCGCTCCTTAGCCTTGCCACGGCCGCGACCGGTGCCCGCAGCACCGCCGGCAGCGCCAAGCCCCGCGCTGCCCAGCGCCGCGGCGGCCTGCTGCGGTGTGAGCATCTCAATGTGGTGCATGATGCCCAGGTAGTAGGGCCGCCCGCCGGCAGCCAGCGAGGCGTCGACGCGCACCACGGGCGGCCCGCCGTGCACGTGGAAGCCGGCGAACTCGGCGAAGAGCGCGGGGTCGCCGGGCGTCTCATACACCACGGTGCACTCGCCGCTGGGCGCCACGGCCAGCACGCGGTGCGGGATAACCATGTGCGTCACGAACAGCGACTCGGTGCCGTTGGGATGGGCGTACACCCAGGGCATCCAGTTCTGGCGGGGGACGGGGGCGAAGGGCGCGATGGGGGCAGGGGCGGAGCCGTGGGCTCGGCAGCGGTGCAGGGCTTGCGCTGGCGCGGCCGGCAGATTGGCGGCCTGCCTGGTGACGGCTGGTGCCGCACGTGCAACACCCATGGAGGCACCCGGCGCGCGCCGTGCCCAGCCCGCCCGTGGGCTGCGGTGCCGCCGAAAGCACGCACGCCCTGCTCGTTCCGGCCCCCCACTGCGCACCTTTTCCATCACGAACACGGCCTCCTGCGGGTAGCTGTAGCCGGCGGTGATGTGCAGCCGCAGCGGCTGCTCCAGCAGCCAGGCTCCGGCCCCCGGCTCGGGCCTGACCTGCGCGATCCACTGGTCGTACACCACCTTGCTGTTGCAGTACGGTCCGGCGCCTGGCGCGCGCTGGGGCTTGCGGCCGAAGATGGTGTAGACGCCCTTGCCTGGCCAGACCCACATCTTCACGTCGCCCAGGCCCGTGGTGTCGGTCTTGCCGTCGCGCACGCGCTGGTCAAACTCGCACTCAAGGTACGGCTGCTGCCAGGGGTTGAAGGGCTGGCAGCGCAGGTCCTCGACGGCGGCACGCTCACCGACGCAAACGTATAGGTGGTTGACCCAAAAGGTCTTGCCCTTGGCCTTACGGAACGTGGTGCGCTTCAGCGCCGCCACGTACTTGCCACCGTGCTCGACAAGCGAGGGGTTGTAGGTGGGCTCGGCCGAGTTGACCCAGGACACAGCCACGTCCACCGCTGCGTGTACCCCACCCCAACCTGTCGCCAACGCTGCCACCACCAGCAGCGCCAGGCAGCTATGGGCGCGGATTGAGCCGTATGTAGGCATCAGCAGTTGCACCCACAAGCAGCAGCTTGTGCAGGCTCCGAGCTAGGTCAGCATCTTTTGATCGCCTGCGACAGCTGCCGAAGGCGCCCACGCCGCGACTGCGCAAAGTTTGCTGGTTGCTATGCTGTGTGCGATGGCAGGCTTGCAGCAGAGTGAGGAAAGCGGCTGTCGGTCCGCGAAGCCAGCTTGTAGAACAATTTTCAACCAAGTTGCGCAGGCTAGTTGTTATCAATCCATCTGGTTATATGCAGAAAAGCCTGAGATATGCAGAAAAGCATGACGAAGATGTGTGCGTTCAAGCACTGGAGCGGTAGCAAGCAGTGACGGCGGGCTCTCTTTGCATACCTTTAAACGCCCAGTGAGGACTATGAGGTTAAATAGTGCGCTCCTGACAGCATCGAGCATTGCCGGGCTGGGCGAGGAGGTTGTCAGGGGCGGGGGCTTACTAGGGGTGCGCATGGGTTTCGCTGTTGGGCACGCAGCCGGCGAGCATGTGTGCCTATGAGAAATGCCCAACGCCAACTATCATATAAAATACTTGCTGAGCATATGCGTCTGAATGTACTACTCTAGCACACTGTTGAGAGGCATACAGGCTTCATAAACGCACGACTTGAAGAGCAGCTTTGCGCAACGGCACCCGCCGGGATCCTCGTGGCGCTCCTGCAGCATGACCACCATAGCTGCACCGCTGCGCTGCTAGCGGGCGCGGCGCGCGTCAGACACCTCGGTCGGCTTCTGCCCCACGTCGGTGCGTTCACTATATATGATTGAGCTTGTCTCATCGGTTTGTTTGAGCAGTTGGGGCTGCGCATGACGTTTGTGCACAATAAGACCTGTGTGGCCTTCGCGTGACGCCGTGCAGGTCCGGTACCTATTGGCTCCGAACTGGATGCGCGGCGAGCTCTCGAAGGACGCGCCGCCGGATGCAGCGAGGGCGGGCTCGGACACGGCAACGCGGGCCGTGGGAAGTGTCGCGCGGCCAGGCGGGCCCGGCGTCCGGGTGAAAGACGAGGATGGACATTATGCGCCTGGGACGTCAAGCACTGCTTTTCTGGGGAGCGTCTCGCCGCGCATCACACCGCTCATCGCAAGTGCTGCCGGTGCAGAGGTCGCACCGCAGCCCGATGCAGCAGCGGATCGACTGGTTCCTGTTGGTGGGCAGAAGGAACTCAGGGCTGACGACACGGTCGCTTCACAGCAGCATTGCTCCAGTGAGCCTTCCTGCCCGGCGAGCGGCCTGTCGCACCATCACAGGCGGCAGGGCTCTTCGACCGCAGTGATGGGCAACACAGTTTCGGCCGGCGCTGAACCGGCCCGAGACCTGCCTTCTGTCCAGCAGCCAGTTCTCGCGCGCGAAGGTTCTAGTGGCAGTGGCGCCCGCACCGGCAGCGAGCTTACAGGTGCCACCACCAGCGGCCGCGCAGCAAGCGGAAGCGGCAGTGGCAGTGCAGCGGCCCCCAGCGCCGCCGGCACAAGTGAGCGCCGCGTCAGCGGCGGTGATAGCCCCATACTGCCGCCCGTGGCCGCCGCACCCCAGCTGCCGCCCCGCAAGCGCAAGCCCGTAACCGGCACGCCTTCGCCTGACAACACGCCTCCTCTGCCGCCTCCCTCTGCCGCGGGCGAGCTTGTACCGCCCGTAACGGCGCACGCCGCCAGTCCGAACCTGGCCGCGACAGCGGGCGCCCCCCAGCAGAACGTGCTGGCGGCGCCGACAGCCCCGTCGCCGGCTGCCGAGGCCATGGCGTCTCAAGTGGGCTCTGCGCTGCCCCCTGAGGTGGCCGCCCGCCTCAGGAAGCGCATCCGCATTATTCAGCCCATCAGCAGGGCCTGGGAGGAGGACACGCTCAACTGGTCGGCGGCCGCGGCCGCGGACGGTCACGGCGCCAGCAGCGGTTGCGTCGCGCATGGCTCTCAGCTGGCGGATAGCCTGGGCACGACAGCGGCGCCGCCACCGCCTGGAATGACCCAGCCAGCCGTGCGGGGTTGGCCGGCGGAGCTGCTGCACTCGCTCCCGGCCCTGGCCGGCTGTGGAGTGCTGCCTACTGCCACGGCCGCCTCGTCGCCCTTCACGCCCCTGGGCCTGCCGGGCCCGCTGCTGACCGCCGCGGGCCTATTGTCCGCCGCTACGCCCTCCTCCGCCACCGCCGCTGCCGGCCTGCCGCCCCAAAGCGGCAGCAACACCACCACCGACGCCCCGTCCGTCCCCTTGAGCGGCTTCGCGCTCGGCTCGGCGCCTCACGTCCCGGCGCTCACGGACCCCGCTGCTTTTGCGTCCGCCTTCCTGCCGCCCCGGGCAAGCTCCGCCAGCCTGCAGCCCGGGGCCAGCGACGGCCTGGCCGCTAACCTGTCGGAGGACGCCCAGCATGGGGACCGGCGCCTGGCCGCCGCCGCGCAGCTGCTGGCGTCTATCGGCGCCGCCGCGCCAGACCCCAGCTCGCTGGCGGAGCTGCTGGCGGCCGCCGCCTCATCAGGCCTGATCCCCGCCGGCGCCGTGACCGCTGGCAGCGTTCCCGCCGCCGGCCTCGCGGCGCCGATCGGTGGCGCCGCCGCGGGCGCAGCGGGCACGCCTTCGGCCGCAGCGCTGCCGCCGCCACCGGGTATGGACACTGTGATGCCGGCCAGCCTGCGGCTGCTGGGCCAGGCGGCGCCGGCGTGCCTGGGCAAGGTGCAGGGCGAGCTGACTCTGCTGTACCAGGTAGGGCGCTTGGGCTGCACTGGAGCTGACATGACGTCCGGGGTGCGCACGGCTACAGCATGACGAGTACGGCAGCTGGGCGCCAAGGACGACGAGGGGCGCGGGCTCACTGCCGCTGACGGGCCCCGGGCAGCGACGGGCGTGTTGGGAGTGGCTACCCGCCCTTGTCTCCCCTTCTAATGACCGAAACGGGTTGCAGGGAAGGGCCCGGACCTCTGGTTCGGTAGCAAAGCACTCGTATGTAAGTAGTCTTCACCCCTGATGTCCTCTCACCCCCCTTGCGTGGCCCGCCCTGCCGCCCCGCTGCAGTGGTATGTCACCAATAAGACCGTGTACCTGGACAGCGCCAGGAAGCAGCTGCAGCGGGTGGAGGCGCTCACGGAAGGGATCTCCGCCTCCGCGGCGGCCGCAGTTGCCGGTGAGGCGGCGGCAGCGGCGGCGGCGGCACCGCCAGCGCCAAGCGGCACCGCGGCGGCGATGCCAGCCGCGCCGGCGCCAGGCGGCGTGGCTGCGACAGCCGCCGCCGCCGCCGCAACGGTCCGCGCCGAGTCGGCAGATGCGCTGCGGGCGTTCGAGACGGCTCTTCAGATCATGCGCGTGTGCGGCAACGTGGAGCAGCAGTGGCTGGTGGCGCAGCCGGGAGACGCTGGCGCCGGCGCTGGCGCGGGCGGGCCCGGCGGCGTGGGGTCGCAGCTGCAGACGTGGGGCTCGCGTCAGTCGGCTGGCGGCTTGGTGCCAGGCGGACCAGCCCAGGCCCCGCCGCAGAGGCTGGAGGCACTCGACGCTGGGCTTGCGGCGAGGCTGGCGCTGGCCGTGCCGGCGCCGCCGGGCGGCTGGTCGCCCGGCCCCGACGCAGCGCTGGCGGTTGCGGCGGCGCTGGTGGGGACCGTCGGTCGTGACCCGGCGGCGGCTGCGCCAGCAGCGCCGGGCGCGCCGGTGGCGGCGCGGGGTGTGCCGGTGGCGCCGCCTCCGCTGCCCCCTGAGGCGCTCTCGCCGCAGGCCGCGCAGCCTAACATGAGTCCGCGGCTGCAGCGCCCGTCCTCGCCGGGGAACCAGCAGGCGCACGACTGAGGTGGTGATTGCTGCGGCCGCGAGCGAGCGCTCGCTGATCCCGCAGGCTCCGGTTGCGGCGGTATTTGGAAATGGGAGGCGGGGTGTGTGCTGACACGCCGGCCGCACCTGTGTGTGTGCCGCAGGAGAGCCGCAGAAGAGCAGCTGGAGAGTGTGGGGCATTCCCCGTGGGCCTGGCTTGGTGGCTGTGGGTGGGTGCTGGGCCGGCTGGGCGCACTTGCGCGGCAGGAGGCTGGCCGCGATGTGCTCAGTGGCTGCTGCAGCGGGGCCAGGGGGCCGTGGTCTACTCACGACGCGACGCAACGTGTGGGCTGGGGCAGCACTCGCGTGGGCAGAGGCGAGTTGGCTGCAGCGCTCCGTCGGATGTTGGTTGGGTCGGAGCGCGGGTGTGCTATTGCGCCCCGGGGGCGGCCCTGGATCCTTGTGACGTCCAGCAACGCCCGCGATTCAAAAACCAAGAATGTAATGACGGCGACGCGCCCGTAGAGAGCGTGTGCGCTGGCGAGTTGCGTAGGTCCGCAATGCGAGCACGCCGACCTGCCGCCCACTGTGGCCGCTGCGGCGGCGGCGGCGGGTGTCCAGATAGAAGATTACCGGGACCGGGTGCCGCGCCAATGCGGCGGCCCGCAAAAGTTTGTCCGACGGCACCGCTGCTGGTGCATCGTGTGTTTGGTTGGCGTAGGAGAGATGGCTCGCAGTCTGAGAGATGTGGACGGGTAGGGCGGGCGAGGCGGCGAGATGGCTGCGCGCGGCGCTATCGTGTAGCTGTGTCGCGCATGTGGGGCTAACTAACTTAGGGGCCGGCCCCGCCTCCAGGCGCTGTGTGCGTTGCTGCTCTGGTCGCTGCTGTTTTGAGGGGCGCTCCTCGCTATTTTGTGGATCTCATGGTGAGTTGCCGGAGCGAATGCGTGCGGGTGCCCCCCGGAGCGGCGCAGCCGGTGGACAGTGGATGTGCGACGTTTTGGCACAGGTTGTGGAGGGAGGTGAGGCTGTGAGGTGAGGTGTGGGCGGAAAGCATCAAGGCGATTCCCCGTCGGTATGTGTGGTGGTGTCGGTGTGCCGTTGTATGGTCTGCATATGGCTCGCTGTCGTTGTGTGCTCATTTTGTGTGTGTTGGGTGGCGGCTACGGCCAGCCCTAGTCCAGCCAAGGCCAAACGGCCGCTCGCTGCTGCCAGCTCCTTGCTGCTGCAGGGGGCACACATGTGCTGTGTTGGGTGTTGGGATGTCCATGGCGTGTGGTTGTCGTACTTGACGAATGCTGTGCGAGCTGTCGTCGTGTCGTGCGGAGGGCCAGCCGCCGCGTTACGGCGCAGTGGAGGTGAGCCTGGGTGGAAGGGTACGTGTTTGCTGCGAGGCAATCTGTACCGGAGGGGTTGCCGTTATCCGCGTTTGTCGGTCCGTCGGTGTTGAGCCGTGTGGTGCGTATGTGATGAGCCGTGTGGTGTGTACGTTGTGAGCTGTCGTCGAGTGCCTTTCATCGGTTTGGGTGGCTTAAGGTGCATGATCGCTGCCTGGTGTGCGGGAGCTCGTGAGAGGCCGGCTGGTGGTGGTGCCGCTGCTGCTGGCGAGTCTGGGGTGGCGGCTGCGTGTGCGTGGGGAGCTGCGCTACGGCGCCATGCGGCAGCTGCGCATTGCGAGGGCGCCGCCGCATGGCTCCGGGAGAGTAGTCGTGCGAGGGGTACACGTGAGGGGCTGGCTCTCGGCAGCGCTGCGGGTGACTTGTCAGGCTCGCTTGTCTGTTGGCGCGGGCATCTGCTGGACTCTGGCGGCGGTGGCCGAAGTCCTGGACGCACACCGGGGCGGCGGCCTGGCAGGGGTGGGGCCCACCCGGAGTGCGCAGGTACGGCCGGCGCTGCGACCCGCGCCATGCCTGGCTGGGCATGTGCTGCGTGCGTTGCTGAACAGGGGGGCCTGCGTGCCTGCACCCGCGGCTACTTGTTTGTAGAGGTTTGGGGTGATGCCTGCTGAGCCGCGCGACACGTCCCTTCGTTCAGGCATGACCAAGGCATCCGGACCAGCTGGCGGCCAGGCAGGGCCGCAGAGCCCCACGACACGGACCCAGGGGCTGCGGGGCCCCTGCGGCACGACGACACGCAGACGCGTGTGGGCGCAGGCGCGGGCGCCTCCTGGTGGCCTTGCCGCCGACGGCCGCCCCTGTGCCAGTCCCCTGGCCATTCCACAAGAAGCCCTCTCGCCTCTCCCCCCCCATGTCTTCATCGAGACGTCACTCCACACCACCGCCACGCGCTGCAGCCAGAAAGGGCCCTGCTGGCATCCGCAGCGGCTGCTTAGTAGGCAGAGACGCCCATCACACCCATCATGGCCAATGCCACCCATGCTAGCTAACCAGGCACTAAGGCTTCGAGCATGTCCCCCACTCGGCCTCTCGGCCTCGGCTCTATTGATCTACTGCGCGCGCGGTCCACCAAAGAGCACCTGCAACGTCATGCATGCGTCAACCACAACCACAGGCCCTTGTGCAGGGCCTGCCCAGCACCGGAAACGAACGGGAGCACATCAAGGGGGACACGCGTGGCTTGCGGCGATAGGCAGCAGCTGTGCCTCCCACCCCGGGGCCCCTAGACCACTGCGCCTCCGCGCCCCACACCCAACTCTCGCCTCCCCTCACCGTATGCGCACGGTGGTGACGGAGCCGGGCGGCGTGCGCGCCACCCAGCCGCAGCGGCTGCCGGACGGATAGGACCCCAGCCACGACCCGCCCGGGGGCCGCGCCGGCGGGCAGCAGCGGCTGCCGCGGTGGCTGGAAGGTGCCATCGTCACGCGGCGCCGCGGCACCACCGCTGGCGGCGCCGCCGTCTCCTCCTCGCAGCTGGTCGTAGTTGGTGGTGATGACTCCGCCGGTGGCAAAGTAGTGGCTGTTGTGGACCAGCAGTGAGGGGCTGCAGCTGGCGGGAGGCAGCTGCACCGCCGCAGCAGGCACGCCGCCGTAGGGGGTCGCCGGCGGCATGTGCGGCGGGGGTGGGGATGTGGACGGCGGCACTGGTGCTGGGGAAGGAGGTTGGGAGGGCGGCGGCAGCGGCGGCAGCGGCGCCGAGGAGAAGGGCGGCGCTTCGGGCGGTGGCGGAGCCGGAGAGGGCGGCACTTCGGGCGGTGGCGGTACCGGGGAGGAGGGCGGCACTTCGGGCGGCGGTGGTGAAGCCGGGCAAGCGGGCGGCGGCGCTTCGGGTGGCGGCGGTGCCGGGGAGGAGGGCGGCGCTTCGGGCGGCGGCGGAGCCGGGGAGGGTGGCGGTTTCAAAAGCGGCATGCGAGGCGGCGGTGGGGATGGCGCAGATTTCGGAGACGGCCAGGGCGGACGCGGGGGTGACTGCGGTCCAACCAGTGTGCCGGTCGTTCTGGTGCGGTACGATGATGACCCAGAGCTTGGTGAACAGGAGCCAGTCCCAAGAAGAACTAACACCGACACGCCGTGCCGCTGCATGGTGGCGGTCGCCGTGGCGCTCACGGCCTGGCTGCTGCAGCCGCCGAAACCGTAACCCGTGAAGTTGAGCTGCGGGCCGGGGCGGGGGAAAAGAGGGGTATCGATTGGGGGAGGTGCAAGGGGCACGTGAGCCATGGTACGTGTCGCGAGCACTGGCCCGGCGCTGGGGCCGGCTCGGGCACTTGCCACCTGCCGTGCAGCACCGCTCCAGCGGCAGCAGCAGCCACGGTGTGGCCGTGAATGTTCAACAGCATGGCTGTGTACCTCTCTACACCAAGGGAGTCTCCCCTGCTCTGTACTCCGCGTGCTCACGAGGGAGCGCATGCAGCGTCATTCACGTGTCACCCACAGCAGGCCCTTGC
>BDDC01000546.1:0-55545 GCA_001662425.1 Chlamydomonas sphaeroides
AACACACACAAACGTCACGCCAGCCGTGACCCGACGATACTATGCCGCAACTACGTTGTGGCACGACACGGCGGGGCCAGCCCTCCCATTCCCCCGCTACATGCCTTGCCTTCTGTCTAGCCGCGGCAGCTAGTCGCAACCCAATCTTTAGCCCAGTCTCCACTGAAAGTCCCTCCCGTCACAGCCTGCGCTCGCATGGTCAGCACCGCCCCCCACCTGCCCCGTAGGCCCCCGCCACGAATCCCACCCCCGCAACAGCTCCTGTCAAGCCCTTGCAACGGCCCTCACCACAGCCCGCGCCACAGCTCCTGGTACACAACTGTGGAGAGCGTGGGACAGATGCTCCCACAACTCCCTGCGCTATAGTGCCATCCTCGCCACCATACATAACGCCATCAGGCCAGTCTCGGTCCACTGCAAGCTATGCACACGGCCTCCTCACAACGCTCCAGCCCCCGCCGCCGCAGCCGCCCGCTCCTCCACCCACGCTTGCACATCTTTAGCCACAATCGTCCATCGCAGGGACCCCTCCACCGCGGCCCAGTCCACGGAGCAGCCCAGCTCCACCAGCAGCTGCAGCGCGGCCAGCGACGAGCGCTCGGCAATCGCGCCAGCAAAGGCCTCTCCGTGCGCGCCCCAGGGGCAGCCCAGCCGCGCAAGCACGCGCAGCATGAGCAGATCCCCCACGTATGCCGCGTTGGTGTAGGGCGCCGGGGCGTCCTGGCGGCGGCAGCAGGGCACAACACGCAGCAGCGTCACCACCACGCCCGCACAGCCCTGTCATCCTACACGCACGAGCCCACCGGCAGCAGGCCTTGTCGGCCGGGTCGCAACCGGCCAGCCACCATTATCCTGCACCCCAGTCCAACCAGCCCGCCGGCTGCAGGGCCCTGTCTGCACCCCTGCGCGCTCACCGGCCAGGGCGCGCCGCGCTGCGTGACCAGCCACTCCAGCGCCTCCTCGCAGCCCGAATCGGCCGCGTTCTGGACAGCCTCGTCGCCCCACAGCGCGCCCCAGCCGCCCGCTGCGCCCCGCCCGGCCGCCGCCAGCAGCAGCTGCTCCGCCCGCTGCATCAAACGCAGGTCGCCGTGCGCGGCCACCGAGGAGGCGGCTATTCTCCGATCTCGGCTGTGGGCGCGCGCCGCCCAGGCCGCCAGCAGCGGCGACTCCACCAGCCAGCGCGCCACCGCAAGCGAGCCCTCGCTCGCGCCTCCCTGGGGCCGTAGCAGCCCTAGCACGTCGGGCGCCGCGCCGCGCCCAACTAGAAGCTGCAGCGCCGGCAGCTGCCCCGTGCGGGCCGCGCTCTCACAGGCGTGGTTGAGCACCTGCTGTACGGCGCTGCCCCCGTCAGCCACCAGGTGACTGAGCGTCGCCTCCAACGCCGCATGGTTGCCGGCATCCGCTGCAGCATCGATCGCGGCTTGAACGCTGAAGGGATAGCCCCGCGCACGCAGCCAAGCTAGACGCGCCGGCGCGTCGGCAATGCAGCGCTCGGCGACGCATGTGCAGGCGTCGGGGCCTGCTTGCGCTGGCGGGCAGCCCAGCGCCTCCTCCAGCCATTCGGTCTTGGCCTCCCAGTCCGGCGTGGCGCTGGCGGCGGCGGCGGCGAGCAGCTCTTGCGGCGCCCCCTGGTCGCGGCCCAACAGCCCCACGGTAAGACAAAGGGCGGCGACAAGGCGACGCAGCGCAGGCAGGCCACAGCCCTCCGCGATGATCTTGAGCAGGCGCCGCTTGTCGCGGAACCATAGCCCGCAATCGCCGACGCTGGGGAGCCGCAGCAGCAGCAGCCACTCGACCAGGTCCGGGTGGCCGCCGGCCGCCGCGGCCGCCGCTGCATCCTCGGTGCCCCAGTGCACGCTATACTCGCGCATCAACCATTCACACACGTGGTGATTGCCGCGCCTGGCCGCTGCCGCCAGATGGGAGGGCAAAGCCCTGCAGCCCTTGGCAACCAACCAGCTGAAGCACTGCAGCTGTCCCGCGCCTGCAGCTGCTTCCATGGCGCCGGCCTGCTCCAGGGCGCAGCCGGCGACCTCGGCCGCGAGCTCGAGGTTGCGCCGCACGCCCGAGGCAGCTGTCAGAGCCATGAGCCGGCGCCGCTTCCAAAGAGGCAGCGACCGGATGGCGCCGGGCGCGCCCCACGCAGCAGCGAATGCGTGCTCTGGCACCGGCTCTGATAGCCGAACGGCGTTTGCGAAGCGCGTAGCCGCATCGCGGCACACCAGGCGCCAGGTGCCGGCCTTCTCGTTCTCATTCAGGCAATCCGCGACCTGCCATCGCAGCGCAGCGGGCAAACGTTCCCAGATCTCAGGGTCCAGTACGCTGCTCAGTATCGGAAGATGCAGCATTTGCTCTTGAGCTTCATTCGGTCTTGTCCGTGAATGGCGCTCCGCAAGCAGGAAGTGAATAAGGCGCGAAGCTATGGTAGTAGTCGGGCGACTTTATGGACATGAGTTGTGCGCAATGCAGACAGCCAAGCCATGGAACCCACTTCGCGGGTCGCGCCCTTTCCCCTACCCTGCCGTGCCGCCATGTCCCGCGCGCTCTGTACCAACGCTCTGGCCCACACCTTGCACCTCCACCACCGCTACCTACGCAGCTAGCACGACGACTCGCGAGACCGGTCGCCGCAGTCCTCCGCCTGCCTGCTCCTTCCGGTCTGCGTGCTGCGGCATGCGCACGGAGGAGAGGACTCGCGGTGCAGGGGCTTCAAGGGGACTGCGCGGCGTAGACCCCAGCGCGACAGCTGCAGCCGATGCACCTGTAGCCCTTGTCGCAGTGCAGCCGGCCTGCGTCCAGCGCAGCTGTCTGCCTCCCCGCGCGGCGACCGGCAGTTCGTACTTATATAACAGACGAAGCCAAGAACCTGTCCGTACACGCCTCGCAGATGCCCCTCGCTGGAGTCCTAGCTGCCCCGGGAGCCGGGGACAGCCTCCCTGTGGGTCCCCCGTACCCTCAGCAGGGTCCCCTGTACCCTCAGGCTGTCATCATTCGCCGCCACACACACCCCACCAACAAAGTTGAACACCCCACCAACGCACGCAGCTCCGGCGCCCTGCTAAGTTCCCGGCTCCCGCCGCCGCCTCGTCAGCTGCGGCGATCCGCCACCTACAAGAGCACCCTATGTTTAATGCACCCGTCAACCGTGCCTCGAAGCGCTGGCTGCCGTGATGCAGCGCGCACCCGCCCTCTCCAAGAATCACTCAACGCCATTACCCGTCGTACGCCATGAGCCCCAGCGCAGCCGCACGCTGCCGCAGCCAGCGCCGCACGCCCGCGTCCCGGTGTGTCCGGTCCGCGGCCCTCACCGCCGCGACCCAGTCCACGGGGCAGCCCAGCTCCGCCAGCAGCTGCAGCGCCGGCAGCGGCGCCATGTTGCTCACCGCCATCCCGAAGACCGCCCCGTGCGGGCCCCAGGGGCAGCCCAGCCGCGCCAGGGCCTGCAACGTGGCCAGGTCGCCAGCCGCAGCCGCACAGTTGTACGGCGCACCAGTCTCCTGGCGGGAGGCGAGCAAGAGAAGAGTGAGGCAGGGTTACGGCGTGTCCGATGCCGCATGCGCTATGGCAGCCGGCCCCTCTGCTCTTCCCACAACCAAGGGCCGCTGGCATTCAAGCACCGCGCCCTTGAGCGCTCACCGGCCAGGGCGCGCCGCCTTGTGACACCAGCCACTCCAGCACCTCCTCACAGCCAGCTGTGGCTGCGGCTCTGACGGCACCGATCCGCCACAGCGCCTCCTCGCCGCCCGCTGCGCCCAGCCCGCCCGCCTCCAGCAGCACCCACTCCGCCCACTCCAGGAGCTCCACGTCGCCCTCACGCGCCAGCATCTCAGCAACAAAACTCCTCTCGCCCGCGCCGACGCGCGCCGCCCAGGCCGCCAGCAGCGGCGACTCCACCAGCCAGCGCGCCACCGCAAGCGAGCCCTCGCTGCTGCCACCCAACGGCCGCAGCAGCAGCACCACGAAGTCCGGCTGCGCGCCGCGCTCCACCAGCAGCCGCAGCGCCGTCAGCTGCCCCGCGCCTGCCGCCTCCTCACAAGCGCAGCGCAGGACCGCCTTCTTATGCTCGCCATCCTCGTATTCCGCGTCGTCCCAGCTGTCCAGGAGCTGCCCCAACACGGCCGTGTTGCCGCCCCTCGCCGCGGCATGAAGCGCTTGGGGCGAGCCGCGCGGGCCAACGCAGTACCCCCGCGCGCTCAGCACAGCCAGCCGCTCGAGCGCGCCGGTGCCGCAGTGCTCGGCGACGTGATTGCAGGCGTCGGGGCCGGCCCGCGCCGGCGGGCAGCCCAGCGCCTCCGCCAACCATTCGGTCTTGGCCTGCCAGTCGGGCGTGGCGCTGGCGGCGGCGGACGCGACAAGCAGCTCGGGCACACACGCCTGGCACCCCACAGCCGCCACGTCGATGCGGAGCTCATCGACCAGGCGGCGGAGAGCTGCCAGGTCGCAGCCCCCGGCGGCGGCCCCCAGCAGGCACTGCGTTTGGTGCTGGGCGAACAAGGTCACGCCGCCGCCGCGGCTGCGCTGCTGCAGCAGCCACTCGGCCAAGTCCGGGTGGCCGCCGGCGGCCGCAGCGGCCGCCGCATCCTCGACGCCCTCGCGACTGGGGCCTCGACTGAGCAGCCACTCGCACACGTGGCGGTGGCCGCCGCCCGCAGCCGCCGCTAGCAGGACGGCGGTGCCCTGTTGAGGGTCGCAGGAGCCCGAGTCCGCCAGCCAGCGGCAGCACTCCAGCTGGCCCGCGGCCGCAGCGGCCTCGTAGGCGCGAGAGGACGCCAGGGTGCAGCCAGCGACCTGGGCCGCGAGCACCAGGTTGGGCAGCACGCCCGAGGCAGCTGTCAGAGCCACGAGCCGGCGCCGCTTCCAGAGGGGCAGCGAGCGGGTGGCGCCGGACGCGGCAGCGAACGAGCGCTCTGGCACCGGTCGCGACAGCTGAATGGTGTTGACGAACTGCGTTGCTACATCGCGACACACCAAGCGCCAGGTGGCTGCCTTCTCATTGTTATCCAGGCGCTCCGCGACCTGCCATCGCAGTGCAGCGGGTAGACCGTGCCAGATGTCGGGAACTATTTGCAAGCTCGCAGGGCTCTGCTTGCACTCCATGCGCGAGGAAGGTTTGCGGCAAACGGGTCAGGCCGGGCCCGACCGGGCCCAATGTTTTCCGGTGTTCGTCTGGCTGTCGAGTAGTGCGCTAGCGCTATGACGCATCAAGCGACACGTGCGCTGCGTGAGACAGAAGCATAAGTGGCGTCATTACGATTGAAAGCGTGATAAACGCAAACAGTTTCGCTCGCAAACGGCCCCGTCAACTTCCATGATCCGGCCAGCAGGTTCCTCGCGAGCGTCGCCCCCGCCAAACACGTCTCAAGCGATCCCCGCTACCCGCGGCCCCCTGGCGGCCGAAAGCCCCCTGGAGCAAAGGGCGTTCCAGTCCCCGCTACACAACCACGCGCTGGCCCCCGCTGGCTGAGGACTGCCGCCCCGCGAGCGCCCCGCGCCTCCAGCCGCCGGCCGCCGCGCGGCAAACATACACCACCAAACCTCTACCTTCCATCCGCCGGCTTTCACGAACGCGGATTTTGGCCGGCTGCCGCACCGTACCCCGCAACGGAGCCACCGCACACGCGCCGTCACGGCCCTGCTGCCCCATCGCCGGCCGCCTTATCCGCCTACCTCCTGCCAACAGCATGCGCTAAACCTATCAGAGATGAGGTATGAGCTGTCCCGCCCATGTCCTCCACGGGTACACCACATGCTGTGTTGGGACCTACCGTGCAATGCCAGCGGCGCCGTTACCAGTGTGGTAGCTCAGGTTTCGCCGCAGCAGGCTTAGGAAAGCCGTCGTGCCGCGGTGGGCGACGCAGGCCCGACCCCCGGCCCTGATGTGCGATGCGTGATGTCCGACCCCCACCCCCCGGCGCACAGCCGAGCTGCCCGCGAGGGTGCCTTTTCGTCGTCGAGTGGGTGCGGGGCGGGTGTTGGGCAGAGCTACGGCTGGGGTTAGGGCGCAAGGGGATGGCGGCGCAGCATCAGGCCACAGCCGCCTGCGCTCGGCCCTGCTCGGCCCGCTCTCGCCATGCAGAAGATGGGGCACGACCTGGTCCCTGATCCCAGACATGGCGGCGGCACGCTTGCGTCCAATGATCGGTTGGCATCCCTCCCTTCCTTCTGGCCTGGCCAGACGGCGGCAGCTGCAGATACAGCCGTTGCTACAGCCGCCGCCCAGCTAGCAAGCAAGGCTTGGCAGGGGCCCCTTCGCCGCCGACTCGGCACCCGTCACCGCTACACTTCGGCTGGCCGGCATCAGGCCGGGCGCAGCCGCTTGCCGCGGCCGCTTTCCCCCACGCCCTGGCCCAAGCGCCGGGCCCTGGCCCGGCGTCGCACGGCGAACGCACGGCGTCGCCGCCGCTACCGCTGCCAGCAGAGGCCCCGCCTTGGCCTTCGGGGTCTTAGGTTCCGGTCATCCACCGAGCTCTCGCCACAGCTGTACATGACGTTTGGGCCACAGCGCGGCCGCCGCCTGGCCACGTGGAGAGCACACAGAATCCCTGAACCAGCCGAAGGTGCCCGGGGCTTGATGCGCAGACGAGCCATGTCATCATGCAGGCCAGCTATCTAACGATACGTGCCCTGCACGCCCTATGAAAGCGTGGGGCCCTGCTCCTCCCGCGGTCCATGGTTCAAGGTTGTACTTCTTGGTGTGAGAATAACCTGGCAAGTGGGCTATGGTTACGTTCCGCCCCAATATGCTTAGGTTGGCAAGAAGGGTTTGGGAGCAACATTGCATTGGTAATTTGGTTCCGACAGGGCGACAGCGCATGCGGGATGCAAGCGGACCTGAGCAGTCTCCTGATGCCGACGATCTGTACTGTTACCCACCTTAACGACCTCATAACCTACGCGCTAAATTAACAAGCATTTCACGCGCGCGCACAGAGCATCGCCACGAGACCGCGGTTCCCCTCCGGTTCCCCTTCATGTGGTGAAATTCCAAAAGCTCCAAGGTATGCCCGCATGTCATCCGCTGCACGTGCGCCGGGCAGCGCAACATGACCTCCACCCCCCGCCACCCCACCCTGCGACGACCCCTGGCCCCGCGCCGCCCCCTTCTTGCAGATGCAACCGAGCACCCGGGCCTACCCTCCCGGCGCACGGTGTTGTGGCTGACGCAGATGTCGTTCATGCGCCGGCACTGCGCTGCGGCGACGGCCGCAGCGCTGCTGCTGCTTGGCAGCCTGGTCGCTGCCGACCTGCCGGAGGACACCACCTGCTGTTTCCCCTTCGTCCCGGGGCGGCCATCCAACGACACCCTGCAGGGCCTGCTCGGCCGCGCCCTGGACCTCAAGTCCCGGGCTGCGTCCAACCCTCGCGAGGTGGCAGCGGCGCTCGCAGCGGCGCTGGCCGCGCTGCCGCCCGTTCCGCTGGCGCGCGCGTTCAAAGTGGCCCGGTCCCTGCCGCCAGGTGCGCGGGCTGACTCAGCTCGGCCTCCTGCACATGTGATGCGGCCCCTCCCTTGTCGCCCCGACTCCTGACCCGTCGTTTCATGGCCCCGGCCTGCCTGCAGAGGTGCAGATGCAGCTGCCCGACGCGCTGGAGCTGCTGTCCGCCATCCGCGGCGCGGGCGCGGCGGCGCTGTGCCTGGAGCGCAGCGGCGGCCACCCGCCCAAGCTGCCGGGCGGGGTGCTCATCGCAGCCAACCTGCACAACTGCGAGGAGGTCATGCCGGTGCGCACTTCCTTTTGTATGTTCTTGTGTGTGTTCAACTTAACAGGCCACTTTTTTCTGTGCGTGTGGAGGGGGGTGGGGGTGTTCAGGGGAGTCACTGGGGGCACTGGACAACGGGTGTGGGGCGAGTTACCATACATCATCCCGTGGCGCCTGCTCTGCCGCTCACCCCACATTCCAAGTCTGCCGCCTCGCCCTGCCCTGCCCCCCTGCACCTGCCCGGCCCTGCCTTGCCCTCCCCCAGTACTGGATCCTGGAGGTCCTGCGCCTGGCGCTGCTGCTGCGCGGCGACCCGGTGCTGGCGGCCGCCTACTCGCCGCAGGAGCCGGGGCCGCTGGGCAAGGACGCGCTGGCGGCGCCGCCGGCCACGGCGGTGGCCATCAGTGTGTACGAGAGCGGCAGCACGGACGCCACGGGCACGTGGCTGCAGGTGCAGAGGGAACGGGGACGGAACGGGAAGGGGAGGCACGGCACGAGGCGGCGGCGGCGGGCGGGCGCTGGAGAGTCGGGAGACGCGCATATGGTTGTGGGGTGGCATGGCGCCAGGCTGCGGCGTGTGGTCTCACGCTGACGGGCCTTCGTGCAGGTGGGCGCGGCGCTGTGGGCGGCCGCGGGCTTGTCGACCACAGTGGTGGTGGGCGGGCCGCTGACGCGGGTGGCGGAGGAGATGGATCCCCGCACGGGCCGGCTGGCGAAGCAGCACAGGATCCAGGTGCGCTGGCGGGCAGGGACCGCTGGGCGTTCAACTTTACTGGGCCGAAATACGGTCGAGTACTTCCCCGTACGCGGCGTGCCCTGGGTTGGTGACGCGCTGGTCGTGCGTAGGAAAAGAGTAGGCATGCGTTTAGATGCACCCGTGCGAGATGCAAAGCTCAGCGCCGCCTTGAAAGAACTCGAGGCCCGCCCGATGGGTGTGTGTGCCGTGCATGGGGCCTCGCTGGCAGTGCGCTACATGGACGTTGGACCACCAATGCCAACGGCCCCATGACTGCCGTGCCCCGCTGCCGGTCCCCGCTCCATGCCCGCGATGGCCGCACCGCTGCCCCTCCCCCTCCCCACCCCGGACCGCGGGCGGGGTCGGGTTGCGTATGGGCCCCCGCGGACCTGCGGGTGTCGCTCGCCTTCGGCGATGTTTGTGCAATTGCGCTCTGTGGTCTGCTATTCACACAGCGACAAATTCTCCTCCCAATGCTCTTCCCCGGACCGCCGCCACGCACCTCGCAGTTCCTGGCCTCGCTGCGCAACGCCGCCCTGGCTCCCCTGTACGGCAACGCCAGCGGCTCCGCCGCCGCCGCCGCCGCCCCGCCGTACGGCCACGTGCTGTTCCTGAACGACGTCTTCTTCTGCGCGCCCGACCTGATGCGGCTGGGCTACCTGGAGGCCGACATGGCGTGCGGCCTGGACCTGGAGGTGAGGGGGCACGCTGGTGACAGCACTGTGTGGTGGGGGCTGTCCGGCGCTGGCCCTCGGGCGTTGAAAGCCAGCCTGTCCCAAGACCCAGCCTGGCAGGGCCCACATACCCCTTGGGACACCTTGAGCTTGAAAAGGGCAGCCCCCCCCAAAGGGCAGGGTCCCGTTTGTAGCAAGCGGCCTGTAGTTGGGGCTGCCCGGCGCTCGGTCGTGTGTGGGTGGGGCGTGCGCCGCCATGGCTTGCGCTGCCCTCATCCCTAACGCGGTGCGCCCCGCCCCAACCCCTCAGGTCTGGGTGGGCGGCAGCGTCTCGCGGCTGCGAGACGCCGTGCAGAAGGGAAACACCGGCCGCCGCATGCGCCGTCGCCTGGCGGCGGCGGCGGCGGCGGCGTCCTGGCCGACAAAGGGGGCAGCAGATGGGGCGTCGGCGGGGGCGCTGGGCCGAGGCGGGGCCGGGGCCACCAGCGCCGCTGGTCGCCTGGAGGCAGCAGCGGCGGCCGCAGCTGGGCCGGGCGGCGGTGCTGCCGCTGGGGCTGCGCGCCGCCGGCTGGCTGCGGAGGGGGCGTCTGACGGCCAGCAGTGGGTGGCCCGCTGGCAGGC
The DNA here is from genome assembly GCA_001662425.1 of Chlamydomonas sphaeroides. Classification (NCBI taxonomy): domain Eukaryota; kingdom Viridiplantae; phylum Chlorophyta; class Chlorophyceae; order Chlamydomonadales; family Chlamydomonadaceae; genus Chlamydomonas; species Chlamydomonas sphaeroides. The sequence goes on from BDDC01000546.1 coordinate 9,730, forward strand.
TGCCGTGAAGCGCGTGACGGCGGTGCGCGAGGAGGAGGAGGCCAGGCAGGCGGCGGCGGAGGCCAGGGTGGTGGCGGCTCCCATCAAGCCGCGCTACGAGTTTTACGGTGTGGCTGGGGAGACGGGGAGGGTTGCGCAGGGGGCAGGGAAGGAAGGGGTGGTAGCCTGGGGGTCCCGGGCAAGGCGCACGGTGCTTCCTTGTACGGGTACAGGCCTATATGGTGTCCTTGCAGCCCCGCGTCGCCTCCCGTCTGCTTGCCCACATCGCCCTCCCTGACTTTGTGCCCCGCTTCCTGCCCACCCCACCAGACATGTGGGTCGCGAGGGACATCGGCGGCAGAGCGGTAAGGCGTCGGGCGCTGCGGAGCCTTGGGCTCACAGGGCGGACCCCTTGCTCGCGGGCCACAGGACGACACTGCAGGGTACTCACCGTCCGTGCACCGCGCAAACCCCTCTCCCTTCCCCCGACCTCCACCCCACAGTTCATAAAGCACGACCCCATCGCGCGCGACCCCCGAACGCTGCCCTCGCTGCACGCGGGGCTGCCTTTTGCCGCCAAGTGCTGCTGGAACGGCGCCGTGCTGATTAACGCCACGCACCTGGCCCGAGGTGGGGCCCGGGGTAACAGGGTCAGGGCAGCCCACGAGGCGGCGGGCGGGGGCCTGGTCATTGGGGCTGCGTGCGACTGCGTGCCTGCCTGCCAGCACGCCCCTGCCTGCACAACACCCGGCCCCAAACCCGTCACTTGCCACGGTCTGTCTGCCCTGCAGGCCTGCGCTTCCGGGCCGGCCTGCGCTCCGAGGGCGAGTGCGACAGCAGCGAGTGCTCGCTGCTGTGCGAGGACATGCGGCGGCTGGGCTCGGGCCGGGTGGCCATAGACCCCTCGGTGCGCGTCAGCTACACGCCGTGGACCAAGGTGGGCGTCGCGAAGGCGGGATGCCGTAGCAGAGGCTCACGTGGCGCGCGGGGGTGCGCGTCGCGGTGCTTCGCCGGGTGCACGAGGAAGCACTGCGGCGCAGCCCGGCTGGGCTCCTGGGAGCGCCTCAGGGTGGAAGCAGCCAGGGGGGGCACGGCCTGCCGTATCCCCGAACACCCCTTCGCTACTCCTCCGCCTGCTGCCCCCGTCCCCAGGACTTCTACGGCCCCGTGCCGGGCGGCGTGCCCGCCAAGGTGCCGTGGCCAGAGGTGGCGTCGGGCGGCGCGCTCGCCACCCTGGCCAAGACCTGGGCCGACACAGCCTCCAACATGGACGTGCAGTGCCTGCCGCTGCGTGAGTGTGTGCCAGCGCCAGCGCGGAGCGTGCGTGCGGCTTGCGCGTGGCTGTCGCCAGCCTGCCTTAACCCCGCCACCGCCCCGCCTGCGCCCCCGCACTGCTTCCCATATGCGCGCCATCTGCCCCCCTGGCTGCCCATTCCCCCAGCAGCCGCCCGTCACTGCCCTCCCCTGCCGTATCTCGTCCGCTTGCAGGCAAGGGCTTTGACGGCGCGGACCTGGACCTGGTCCGCACCGTAGACCTGGCCAAACACAATTACACGGCGCTGTTCCTGGAGCGCGCCGCCGCGCCCGCGCCGCCGCCGGTCCGCTCCTGCAACCTGCTCATGGGCCCGTACGGCCTGGCCAGCGAGGGCGACGCCTTCGACGACCTCGCGTTCGCGTCCTGGGGCCGCAACAGCATCGCGCGCATTCGCTACCACGTGACGGGCGACGTCATCAGCGGGCTGCAGCTGACGTACGGCGCGCGCGAGGCGCGGCGCCACGGCGGCTCGGACGCAGGGTCCGGGTCCGGCTCCAGCGTGGACGAGGAGGGGGTGGTAGAGATTGAGCGCGGCGAGTTTATCAACGCGGCGGTCGTGCATTACGACCCGCACGCTGGCGTGCTGGGGATCGTGTTTGGGACCAACGTGGGTCGGAACCACACGGTGGGCAGGCCGCGTCAGGGCGCTCAAACCGCACTGGCGGCGCCCTGCCCCGCGGACCCCGCCCATGCGGGGCGGTACCGGTTGGTGGCGCTGGGCGGCACTGCCGACCGCTACCTGCGCTCCCTGACGCTGCTGTGGACGTAGGCAAGGGGCAACATTGCCAAGAGGCGGGGGGCGCGGGCACGTGGCGTGTTGCGGCCAGGGAGGCAGAGGGGACCAAGTAGTTAAGTGTTGGATGAGGACAAGGTCCGTGAAGCTTGCTTACCGGTTTCTGCGGCAATGATCGCCATTCAGCACATTCTTACGTACGAGAGCAAATGGGCCAATCGCCCACGTCTCGCCGCCGGCCGGCCGGCCGGCAGAATGGAGCGGCTAAAAACCCTGAAGGCTGCAACCCGTTGCAATCCGTCGCTTCGTGAAAAGGGGGCAGCGCCTCCCGTGACACCAGCTAACCTGCGCTGCTTGCAGCTCACTTCAGCGCATGCCCAGTAGCTTCAGCCGTATGCCGGTGCTGGTCGCCCTAGCTTGCTCGGCAACGGCGCCTCCTCAGGTACAATCATAGTGACGTACCCTGGGCACCCCGCTTCACGTCGGCTAGAGCGGCTGTGGGGCTCCCCTTGCTGCCGCTGTGCCGTTGCAAGACGTCACCGCGACGTCACCCGAGACCTCTGAAATAGCCCCAGCTACAACCGCATAATGACCAACGGTGTTCGTCTGGTCTGGGTGGCCTCTTTTGGGGGCGAGCCATGCACCCCTGCGCAGCTGGGACAGGTTTGGCCTCTGCGTGTCAGTACTGTGCTGAAGCGCTGTGTGTTGCATCTGCCAGGCGCGTTACACCTCGCATGCTCGCACTGTGAGTCCACACAGTCGGTGCCGCCACCACTACAGCCAGGCCACGAGAGGGCCATGCACGCCTTTGTCTCTGCCCGCCTCCCGCCGCGCATGGACGGAGAGGCACCGGCGCTACCTGCCTTGCCCTCCCCCGACAACACGCCCGACCCATACCACGCATGCTTCCGCAGCACACGAGCGCCACCACTCCCGCCGCAGCTCACAAGTCAAGCAAGCACACACCTGTTGCAATCACCGCCAAAAGCCCGCAGCGGCCCGCCCTGTAACACCTTGTCGTCAAGTCGCGCCACCGCCCCCACCGCCCCAGGCCCCAGCTCTGCACGCGCCCCGAATGGGCCCGCCTCACAACAACCGCGTCGCCACGAACGCGTCCTTCCACGCGTACCGCTCCAGCATGCGCTTCACGAACCGCTCGCCGCCCGCGCTGTACATGAGCTGCTCGGCCGTCACGGTCGGCTCGGCGCCCTCGGGAGCCGGTGACGCCGCCGCCGCGCGCGCCGCCGCCTCGCTGCGCGCGCTGACCTTGCCCTTGCCCTTGGCCTCGGGCGTGGACGGCGGCGGCGCGTTGCGGCTCTCCCACACCGCCCGCACGATGCCCGCGACATCCTCCTTGCTGAAGGGGGACCGGTGCAGGTCTGCGCCCGCCTCGGCCCCGAGCGGGTACGCTATCCGGTACACCTGCTCCGCGTTGGCCCGCGCATTGGCCGAGATGCTTCCGGTCGCCACGCTAAAAGCCTTCTTGATGCCGGCAAAGGCGTCGCGGTCGGCGCACAGGTACAGCAGGCAGGCGCGGTAGTCGAGTCGGGGCGTGCCGTCGGCCGAGGGCATCGCGAAAAGCGCCCACAGCACCTGCTTGAGCGCGGCGGGGCTGCGGGGAGGGGGCGGGCGGGGCGAGCGGAGGGGGCGCAGGCTGTGAGGCAACGGGCGTGGGGAGGGCTGCGCTTGTGAGCTACAGCGACCGGCCAAGGATGCACAACTACGGCATGGAGTAGCGGTACGGCTGTGGGCTGACGCAGCTGTCACAGCTGCCGTACGAAGGCTGCCGTACCTGTCATATTGCTCGTCGTCTGAGGGAGGGGTGGCGGGGCGCTCCGAGGCTGCCTCTACTGCCGGCACCGGCTCGGCGTCGGGGCTGGGTCCCGCCGCGGCCGCGCCGCCATCGCCCTCGGCGCTGGCTGCCTCTGCGGGCCGCTCGCGCGCCGACTCGGACGCGGGCGCGCCGCCCTCCAGCAGCATCGGCGAGCTGCCGCTGCTGCCGGGCTGCGCGGCGCGGTACTGGAACCACAGCTCGGCCGCCGACCACTCGTCCTGGCTCAGCAGGCCGTCCTGGTCGCGGTCCACCTCAGCGCAGATCTGCGGGGCATACGACCAGGGTTGCGAAGCAGTTAAGGCCCAGGAGCAGTAAAACGGCTCTGGCAGCTGTGCCCCCGCCACCAAGCCCAGCCGTGGCCGGCCCCAGCTTCCTACACCCTGCCGCTACCCAGCCCTGCCGCTGCCCTCCCCGGCCCAACCAAGCCCTCCCTGCCGGCCTCACGTCGATCTGATCCGCGATCTCCGCGCAGTCCGCCCTCGCCACCAGCGGGAAGGCCGCCACCACTAGGTGCGCCACCAGCTCCCGCCAGTCCATGTAGCTGCTGTACAGCGGGTCGTACAGCCGCAGCGCGCCCAGCATGCTCGTCACGGCGGCGGCGCGCCAAGGCTCCGGCAGCGCGCCCTCGGCCGCCAGCCTGCACAGCATGTCGGCGGCCTCCTGCAGCCGCATGAAGCCACTGGGCGCGGCCGACAGCAGCGCCGCCGTGAGCGCGCCCAGCTGCCGCGTGGACAGCAGGCCGCCGGGCGGCTGCGCCTCGCGGGGAGCGGGCGGCGGCCGCGGCGGCGGCTCCTCCACCAGCAGCGCGCCTGCGTCCAACAGCAGGTACTCGTCCTGGGGCGGGGCAGGAAGGATAGGGCAGCAGGCAGGGCAGCCGCAGGCGCGTGAGCGAGAGGCGCATGATGTCCTGCACAAGGGCGCTAGCAGCGACCTGATCAAGGCAGAGAAGAACCCCGAGTTTCTGTTCCCCGCCGAACTTCGGCCGCACCTGTAGCCGCAGGTCATGCGGCAGCGGCTGCCCCGCCGCCGCCGCCGCCTTGGTGACCTTATCCAGCGCCGCCACCGCCGCGCACTCGGCCCGGTAGCGCGAGCGCACCCACTCGCCCAGCTTGCCGTGCGTGCCAGCAGCCAGCGAGCCGATCTCCTCGATGTGCGCCAGGCAGCGCTCCGCCAGGAGCACCAGCCGGGCCTCAACGATCGCGGCCTCGCGGCTGGCGCCGCCCGTGAGCTCGGCCGTGAGGCCGTCCACGATGCGGGGGTCCACCTCAGGCTCGCCCTCCTCGGCGGTGCCCTTGCCGGCCTTGCCCTTGACGCCGGCGGCCTTGGCGCCGGCGCCTGCGGCGGCGCTGGCCTTCTTGGCGGCCTTGGGGTCGTCGGGCAGCGGCTCCCAGGCGGCGGCGGTGGTGCGCGCGAGCGCGATGAGCACCTTGCACGCGATGGCGAGCGGCGGCGCCTTGGCCTCGAGCTGCGCCACCACGGGCGGGAACTGCAGCGCGTGCTTGGACTTGGGCTCCACCCGGTCCTTGAGCTCGGGCGGGACCACGCCCGACAGCACGTCCGGCGGCGACACGTCGGGCAGCGCCAGCGCGTTGACCAGCGACACCAGGTCGCGGCTGGGCGGCACCAGCGCGCCCCACTTGGCGGCCGCCTGGCTGCGCAGGAAGTTAAGCGCGGCCGCGAAGCGGTCGCCCTCCACCTGCGCCAGCGCCAGGAATTGTTGCGCTAGCGTGGCGCTGTGGTCGGCCACAAACGTGTCGGCCGCGATGGCGGCGCGCTGCGCCTCCGCCTCCTCCATCTTCTTGTCGCACAGCGCCCACAGGCCGTCACGCAGCTCCTCGCAGCGCAGCAGCAGCTCGCCGCGCGCCTCCTTGCCGGGCCGCAGGTCGGGCTCCACGGCGTTGAAGGCCTGCAGAAACTTGGCCACGAGCGCGGGCTTCTCGTCCGGGCGCGCCAACAGCTGGCGGAACGAGGAGCGCAGCGCCGAAAAGTGCTCCTGCGCGGCGGCGTGCTGCTCTGACAGGCTCGCAAAGCCCAGCGCCAGGCCTTCGAGGTAGCCCGTCTCCAGCGAGGCCCATTCCGAGTGCAGGCTGGCGGCGAGCTCGCGAGGCAGCGGCGGCGGGACCAGATCCGCCGCCGCGGCGTCGCCAGACGTGCTGGCGGCGCCGTCGGCCACGCTGACGGCGGAGGCACCGCCCAGCGCGGCACGGGAGACCGTCTGCGACAGGCCGCTGGGCTCCACCCCTGCCCCGGTGGGGGTGCCGAGCCGCGGCGCAAGGTGCACCGTGGCGTCGGCGGGCAGGTCCGTCGCCGCCGCGAAGCGCTCCGCCTCCGCCGCCGCAATGGCCGCGGCCTCCTTGGCCGCGACGGCCTTGTTCGCCGCCTCCAGCGCGCCGCGCGCCGCGCGCTCGGCCTCGCTGGCCGCGGCCGCGGCCTCCGTCTCCGCGTGCGCGGACACCTCTGCGTCGCCCAGGCTCTTGTGCGCGCGCTCCACTGCCTCGGCCGCCGCCGCCGCGCTGGTCGCGGCGCGCTCTGCGTGACCGTTGGCGTCGCTCACCGCGCCGCGCGCCACCTTGAGCTGCTCGGCGCACTTGGCCGCGGCCTGCGCTTTGAGCACCTCGGTGGCGGCCGGGTCGGGGTTCTTGCCGCCCGACAGCAGCGCCGCCGCCTGGATCTCGGCCTTCTTGGCCGTCAGCAGCTCGCGAGCCGCTGACTCGGCCGCCGCCTGCGCCAGCTCCGCGTACTCGTGCGCCTGCTCCGCGCTGGCGCGCGCCTTGTGCGCGGCCTCGGCCGCGGAGCGGCAGCTCGCGGCGGCGGCCTTAGCGCGCAGCAGCCCCTCGGCGATGTCCGCCGCCGAGCCCAGCACCTCGTCTAGCGGTCCCGAGCCGTCGACCGGTCGCCGCAGGCGGCTGAAGCGGCGCAGCCAGTCGTCCATGGGCGCCGCCAGCTCGCTGTGCGCCGCCAGGCGGTGCTGGATCTGCTGCGCGTCATTGGCCTGGTCGTACACCTCCTCCAGCCGGGCTGACAGGCCGGGGTCGTTGGCCGGCGGCGGGTCGAACTCCAGGTGGTACACGCGGCGCGTCTGCGGGTCCTGCCGCCGGCCCAGCGCGCGCTTGAGCGCGAGCTCGGGGTCGGAGAGCGAGCAGACGATGACGGCGTCGAGGCCCGACACCAGCGGCCGCGACACCTGCGGTAGCGCCGACGGCGGCGGCGGCGCGATGGTAGAGGCGCCGTCGATGAGCGCCTGCTCGGTGTCAAGGTTGAGGCCGGTGAGGCTTCGCTCCAGCAGCACCGCCTGCGGTGGGGGCGCGGGAGCAGCAGGGCCGGGGTCAGGAGCGGAGGCGGGCCACCCTACACCAGGCAAGGGAGGGTAACGGGCACTCTGACCACTGCCTCACAGCACCTCGGCCTGTCCCAGCCGAGCCGTTCACCTGCGCGGTGGTGCGTGGGAAGCCGTCGAGCACGAACCCGCGGCATTCCACCGGCGGCCCGGGCGGCGGCGCGCCGGGCTTGCCGGGCTTGGCTCCGGGCGGCGGCTTGGGCGGCGGCGGCTTGTAGTCCTTCGCATCCTTCATGCCCTGCACCACCACCTCAATCAGCAGCTCGTCGGACACGATGCCGCCCGCATTGAGCGCCTCCAGCACCCGCACGCCCAGCAGCGCCATGGCGCTCGGCGGCGGCGGCCCGGCCGCCGGCGCCTCGCCGTCCGCGCCCGGCTCCGCCGCGGCTACGCCGGCCTCGGGCGGCACTCCGTGCGTGCCTTGGTACGCGCGGGCCTCCGCGAGGCAGGTGTTGACGAGCTGCTCGGGGTCCAGCAGCTTGAGGTTGTAGCGCTGGCACAGCTCCTGCGCCACGCGGCTCTTGCCGGAGAAGGGCGAGCCCACCACCGCCAGCCGCAGCGGCAGGCCGTCGATGGAGGGCAGCTCGGGCGAGGGCGGCGGCTCGCGGGCCAGCATCGCCAGTTCGCCCACCACCTGCCGCCGCGGGTACCAAGGGGCAAGGCCGCCCAGGAGCTTGTCAGCACGCACCGCAGAGTTGCGTCGGCGCGCCTCAACATCTACCCCAGACCGCGCCTGCCCCTTGCTCCTGGCGCGGGACCTGTCCCACACACCGCTCCCACCCTCAACCTGTTGCCCCTCAAACCATGCCCTTCGACCCCGCCCCGCACCTGGCCCAGGAGCTCGTTGTGGCCAATCGGCCCCGCCTCGCGCTCCCAGTCGCCCAGGCACGCCAGGTAGTCGCCCAGCAGCGCCTTGCCCAGCCGCAGGCTGGCATCACGGACCTCCGCGTCCGCGATCGCCGCTTCGGCGCGCGGCGGCGGCGCAGGCGGGCCCAGCGCGGGGTCGTCCACCACGAACAGCGACAGCCACTGCCGCCACTCGCGCCGCGGCACCAGGTTGCCCGTGGCGCCGCGGTACTCGGCGGCGCGCTCGGCCAGCGACACGAGCTGGTAGGCAATGTCGCGCGCAAAGGCCGCGTGCTTGGCGGCCTTGGCGTCGGCGCGGGCACGCTGCGCGGCGCGCCAGGCCTCCATCTCAAGCGCCGCCTCGGCCTCGTACGCGTCGCGCATGGACCTACGGGCGCAGAGGTGATGCGAGCCGCGCATGCTCGCTGAAGGTTTGCGGCGCCGCGCGCTAGCTTTGGCCCCACGGCTGGGAGAGGTGGCGCGGTGCTGGGACCTGGCCGGACGTGAGCAGCGGGGCTGACGTGGCCGCATCCACTCCCGTCGCCGCTATGCACGCCTGGCACCCGCCCTGGGACCCATGCCGCCTGCACTTTGCACCCCGTTGGGCCCCGGCGCCGCACCTGTGCAGCTCCACCTCCCGGCGCAGCGTCTCCTCCCAGTCGCGCTCGCGGCGTTCCGCGTACTGCCGCTCGCGCAGCAGCCGGTTCTCCCGCATCACCTCCTTCTCCTGCCCGACCTGCGGACGCGCGCAGCGCAAGAAGCATGGTGGGGCAAAGCCCGTCAGCGAATGGTGCCCAGGTGCCAGTGAAGCAGTTGGACAGAAGAAAGGACGGGCGCAGACATGTAGGCGGGGCGACATGGCCCAAGGGTACCGCAGCCAGCGCCGCGCGCACCTGCCACAGCCGCGCCGCCAGCCGCTGCTCCTCGGCGCTCTGCCGCTGCAGCGCTGTCACCAGCGCATCCATCTGCGCCTTGCGCTCCGCGTTGGCGGCCGCGGACTGCTGCTCGACGACCAGCTTCCGGCGCCGGGCCTGTGAGGGGGCAGCAGGAAATCCACGTGCAGCGCGCTCAGTGTTCATCCCCCAGGCTCACCCACAGCCTACCCCGGCCCCACTGCCCACCCATCAGCCCCTGTAGCCCTGCTGCCTACCGCTGCCAGCACCCCGCCGTCCGCGGCCGCGTGCCCGGCCCCGCACCTCGCGCTCGCGCTTGGACGCAATGTCGTCCGCACGCGCGTCCTTGACGCCCCGCATGTAGGCCGCCGTGTCCTCCAGCAGCTTGGCCGTGGCGGCCGCGCGGCTCTTCATCATCTCCATGTGCTCCAGCGGCGTGCGCCCCGCGGGCGGCGCCAGCACGTCCTCGCCCTCGCCCGTGTCGCCGCGCACAAGGCGCTTCATGTTGATCTCGAAGGCGTCGATGCCGCCGTGCACGTCCAGCGCCGCGTGGTGCAGCTCCTCCAGCTTCCGCCGCCGCGCCTTCTCGCTCAGCGCCAGCTCCACGCGCAGCTCCTCGCGCTCCATCTCCTCCTGCGGAACGCGCGGCGGGTGGATACGAGTTCGGGTCACAGTTCCGGGCAGGCGGCCGGTGGTGTGCGCCTGACATCGTGGAGGGCGACGGGCTGGTGCGCAGTGGGGCTGCTCTGATGCAGGGCACATGGCGGCCGCCCTAGGCGCCGCCAACCGTGCTGCTTGCGGTCCTGGCCCACAGCTTAGGCATACAGCGCCACAGGCGTTTCTCATTCGCGTGCATGCCGGCATGCGCGCCCGGCGCCCAGCTCATAAGCTGTCACAAGGCCGCCCGCACCTTGCGCTTCAGCAGCGACGCGTGCACCGCCTCGTCGCGGTCCAGCCGCTGCGCCTTGTCGCTGCGCGCGCTGGTCAGCTTCTCCAGCTGCTCCGCACGGAAGGTATCGCGCTGCGCCGCGTGCTGCGCTCGCTCGCGCAGCAGCGCGCCGAGAGCCTCGCGCTGCTGCCGGATGCCTTCCTCCGTGAAGTTGGCGAGGTGCATGGACTCCATGAGCGTGTTGGGGTTGGCCGCCTGAGAGCGCAGCGTCTCCTCGAAGTGCCTGTGCCGGGGGCGGTGGGTGAAGCGTCGCAACGCAAGTTGGGGGCCCCGCAAGCAGAAGGCCATGGGCATCCCGGTCCCGTCGGCCCGCCAGCGCACCTGTGTGCGCTCGCCTCGTACTTCTCCTTGCTAGTGTTATGCTTCTGGGCGTCCAGGAGGCCGCGAGAAGGGCTGACGGCGGCTCCCAAGGTCCGGCCCAGGTTGCCAGTGTGCTGATACTTCTGCACCACGCAAGGCGGCAGAGCACGTGCCTTTCAGCACCTGTCTCACCACGTGGCGAGCCCTCAGTGCACCCGACACTGCTAGGCTGCACCTACCGTAAGCGTTTTGTGCATGCTGGCCATGTTCTGCTTGATGGAGTACAGGAGGCGGGGTGCCACACCCGCTTCCTCCCGGATAAGCATGTTCGCCACGCGCGTGTCCATCTGTACCCCTAGCTTCTTGAACGTTGGCTGCGGGGGGAAAGGGCATGTTTGCTAAGGGGAGGGGCAGGGGCGCGGCGTGCGCCCCGCGGCATGCGCTCACCTGCAGCCGGGTATAGTTGTTTATCATGGAGTCTGGCATCTGCCTGTCGTCAAAATGATCGATATCTGGCTGAAGATTATACTTGCTGAAGAGCTGGCCGAACAGGAAGCCGGAGGCGAAATCCTGCGAAGCATGCAGAACCAAAGCCACTTGCCGGCCGTGCCGGGTCTTTTTCATCAGCAGCATCGCATACCTGCTCGAGGTTGCCAGACACGGGCAACCCCAGCTCCTCCACAAGCCATTTCCTCAGCAGGTCGCTCATCTTCGCGACCGCTACCGCTACCCGTTCGCTCCAAGCCGAGGACTATGCTACAGATAAACGCATTGCGGCTGTAAGGGCCCTAGGCCCCGTGGCCCAACGTTGGTCTTAGAGCGATGTGGCGCGTTTCCCAGCAAGGTTGTACTTCGTTACTGAAGCTCGCGTCAGGTCATATGAGGTCTAAGCAAGGAGTTACAACGTATTGCTCAGGCTGGCGCGAGTTGGCGTCTTGGGTTTGGGTCGTGCCGTACGGCATTTCCCCTCCGCCCCCAGGGGGAATGCCGCCCAGCCGAGCGCTTGCCTTCACGCATACCTCCACACTTGCCAGAGGGTCGTCCTGGCCAGCTGGTTTGGCCCCCGTGGACCGCCGTGCACCTCCTTGGTCCTTGCATGCCGCCTAGAAGGGACCTGCCCAGTACCTCGTAAATCCGAGGTTCCGAACTGCGTGTCTCGCAAGCAAGGATGACAGCAGCGGCACACGCAATACAAAGCATACCTTGCACATAACGTGCCACAGGCCGTCCTGGCCCAACTGGCTTTTCCCCCGGTCCTCCGCCCCGTGGGTATGCACCTCCTTGCAAGCCGGCAGCGGGGTCCAGGGACACCCCCGGCCTACGCCCGCGTACCCGCCCCGGTCCGACTCAGGTCCTCCTGGTCCGACTGGTCCGACTGTAGTTCGTCGTATCCACTACGACTCTTCACGTCCCAAAACCGTGCCTAGCTCATCCGCAAAGCCCTCGGACCCCACCTCCGCACCACCATCGCGCCAATCCTCCCCTGGTCCGCCCTGCGCTGCGTTCACCCGCTCGTCCAAGCTGCCCGCCAGGCCCACCTAGCAAGTCGCACAAAGTGCTGCCACAAAGTCGATGGCAGGACAGCACCAACACCGCTGACGTCCCCGCCCGTCGAGGCAGGCCCCAGCGAACTCAACAGAGCCCACGTCCGGTACCTACATGCCGGCAACCAACAAATGTCTATCCAGGACACGATCAACATGCGCTGCGCCCAACGAACCACGCCGGCCGCCCCCGCCACACGGGGACCTATCACGCGTGCATCCGGGCCCACTTCAGTCTTGTCATGTCCTCGTCCACACAACCGACACACGTGCCCAAGGACTGCCCACCCCACGCCGTTCCATCCAGCTTGTAGCTCGTCCTGCTACCTAGTAAATGGTCTTGAGGCTGCTCTTCTTCTGCTTGATGGCCGACTTGGTGCCCACACGGACAACGAGCTTGTCGGCGCGTGCTGTGGCCTGAGGGCAGGTAACGGGCACGGATGGCGTGAGGCTCGTATCGCACGCCGGGCAGGTGACGCCGGGCAGAAATACACTCCCTGCCCACAGTGCGAACGCCCGAGCGCAGCGCACCTTCTCGGCCGCCTTCTCCTTCCTGGCCTTCTGCTTTCTGAGCTTCTGGCCACGCACCGGCTTCCTGCGAGGCCATAGCGTGGGCAGTGCAGGGGCAAAGCGGCTTTGCACAAACCAGAACGCTGCAGGCAGCGCACGCGACCATCCCATGCCGTCGCCCCACGCCTGCGGCACAGGCTCCGACGCATCGCTGCTCACAGGGAGGCCTTGTTGACGCCCAGGGCAGTGCCGCGAGCTCGCCCCGCCTCCGCTGTGTCCATGTCGCAGGCTCCGCCGCCGCCAGCCTTGGCCTTGCCCTTGGCCTTGCCCTTGGCCGTGCCGGCGGCGGGCTCGGCCTCCGCCGGGCCGTCCTCGTCCATGGCCATTGCCGACACGCCCGTCACCCAGCCGCCGTCGCCACCCTTATCGTTGAGCTTGCTCAAGTCAATGTCATCGAACTCTGACTTCTTCTTCTTGCCCTCTGCGGAATGGGAGGCACCGCGGGTGCACGCCGGTATGCTCGTTACTCAGGCGCGGACAGTGTCGACGGGCGACAGCGCGCAGCCAGTCATGGCTACGTCTGGGTAAGACTCAGTATGTGACGCCGAAGGGGGCATCGGCTACGGGCTGCCGTCGCTGGTTGCGGGGTCACGGTGCACCGTCGGGGGGCAACGCGGTCAGCCCGCCGCCGCCACGGTACCGTCGCCCCGGCTTCAGCAGGGACGCCGCGACCCCGGCAGTGCAACGACTTCGTAGGCTCACTTGACTTCCCCATCGCTGCACGCCCTGTCGCCTAAGCTCGATGCACGCAATGGGTCTCGCGCGTCTTTAGTGCAAGCGTACAGCGTAAGTATCTTGCAGCATATATAGCAAACTGTAAAATAAGTTCTTTGCGTGTGGCCTTGTGTATCCGCTAAGCCCCAAAACCCTGCATGGGGCACCTCCGACAAGACACTGACTGCAGAACAATACGTTCGCTCTGCAGCGAATATACGACAACAGTATTGCTGCACTGTGCACATCTGTTCTCCGCTCAATTTGAAGAGGAACAAACTTCAAGGATGCTGTCGTCGCTGCCCACTCGCTCGAGCCTCCCGGCCGCGCGCCGCTCGGCGCTTGCGCCGCGCACCAGCGTGCGTGTACATGTCTCTGGTGAGGGTGGAAGCGACAGATACGCTGCGACAACCGAGAGAGCGCGCGCGAAGGGTCTTGACGCACCCTTGCTCTGTGCGCGCAGCTCCGACCCAGGTCGTGACGAAGCAGCAGCAGGCCGTTGCTGTGGAAGAGGTATGCAACGGCTCACGCGCGCTGTGATAAGAAGCAGAAGGTTTGCCTGTGGAAGGAATTGCCATCTAGTCGCTTTTCGTCGCGGCTCGGCGCTTGAATGCTGGCGGACGCTGGCATCTTGAGTAGGACGAGCCACACTTCATGTTGCAGGAAGCGACCATGTTGTCCGCCTGCGACACTGCGCACCGTCCGTTTGGCTTTGGCGCGCGAGTCCCTCGTCCTGCCGGCAAGGCAGCGGCCACCGCGACACGAGCATCCAATGACGACAGTTCTCCACTCCTACCTAGCTGCCGTGCGGCGTGCGGCTACGGAGCCAGCCGTTGCAGACAGCCTGACCCACCCACCCTTGCCCAACTCTTCACGCGTACTTCCCCTCGGCTGCCGCTGCCGTCATCGCTCAGGTCCAGGAGCTGGATGTTGAGGCGCTGCACAAGCGTCTGGAGGCTCGCGCCAAGGCCATGATCCAGCTGGAGGAGCAGGAGGTGCCCCTTCGCACGACGGTCAGTCAGGGGCTTCGGCGCACCCCTGCACCCTTCCCTGTCACTAATGGGTCTCGTTCCTGGCGTTCTCACACTCCATGATCCGGTTCGGCCCGTCCTAACAGGTCAAGTTTGTCATCAAGCAGCGCCTGGCGCTCGGCGAGGTGAGCTTGCCGAGGGCAGAGCGTCTGTGCCGTGCGTCTCGCGTTCCACCCGACCGCTGTGCAAGGGCAAGTGGTCGCGGGTGTGGCCCACACTGCACCGGCTCGCCCCTCGTTGCAGCAACCCGCTGCCGGTGGTCCCGACGGTGCGCGGCCCGCGCTTCAGCGCCTGCCGCACTGCATGGCGTGGCCCCCACCAACCCAACTGCGGTGCTGCACCCCCACGGTTTCGCGCGCAGGCGTGGAAGATCTGCGGCGTGGTGCCGGAGCTGGGCCGCCACGTGCCCGAGGTGGCGCCCTACATGACCTGGAACACCGGCGACGTGTGGACGCTGAACGTCAAGCTGCGCCCCGGCGTCACCACCTACAAGGCCGTGCTCAAGTGAGCGGGGGCACACCGACTGTGAACGGGGGTGCAGGGAGTGAGAGCAGCGGCAGGGGCTTCGCGATGGGTACGGGTAGGGCGATTGTGGTAGGCAGCGCCAGGTGAGAGGACTGGCGTGGGCGGCTCTCTTTGGGCGTGTTTGGGGGCTGTGGTGGGGCTGACAGGGGTGAAGGCCTGACCGCAGCGTTGTCGGCTCCTGCCCATCGCCGCAGGAAGCCCAACGGCCAGTACCTGTGGGAGGACGGCAAGGACCGCACGATTGAGGTGAGCGAGGCCGCCGCGCTATCCTGCTTTCTGCTTTGAGGTACCCTGCACTTGTGTTCCGCATCGTATCGGCACTTGAGACATGGAAACGCAGGAAAGGGCTCCGCCAACCCCCTGGCGTCTCAGCACCGCACTGCACAACCGCCGCGCCCTCGCGATCGCGTTTCCCGCCTCGCCTGCGCGTTTTTAGCACCGGCCGTGCCGGAAGACGTCAGCCCGCAGGCCGCAAGCCGCAGGCCGTGATAGGTGACGGCCGCCGGCCCGCACTCGCGCCGCACCGCGCGGACCTGGTTCCCCTCACGCGCGGCGGGCCTCCGGCGCCGTCGCAGGTCGGCTTCGGCGACGCGGACAAGCAGGTGGAGCTGACCAACATCAAGTTCCCGCCTAGCATGGGCTAAGAACGAGGCCACCGCTGAGGGAGGAGCAGGCGGCACGAGCCGAGCCCGCCGGCAGGTGCGGCGCCGCCCGCCGCGGCCCCGAGCAGGGCACCCGAGGCGCGGCGGCGTTAGCTGGCGGAGTTCGTGAGCGAGCAGGATGGACGTACATTGGAAGAAGAGCTGCGAGTGGATAAAGGTTGCAGTTGGGCGCCGGCGCCGTGTTGCGTCGTAAGCATGGCGTGCATGAGGCGCGGCGTCGCAGGCGGCCTGATGCGCGCCCGAAGATTTTTTGAGTTGTCTTGTGGTTGAGTCAACCGGTTTTTTTCCAGCAACATTTGCGGTTCCGGGCGCGGGCATGGCCTGTGCAGTGGAGGTTGTATGAATGTATATTAGCGGGTCCTTACATGGGGTTGCACCGCTTGGCGCTGGGGACGAGGGGCTGTTGGAGGTGCCGCTGCCGGTGCGGGTGGCGCCGACTTGGCGACACATTGCATGCTGCTGGCGTCTGCGCCGCAGCAACCAGGGACGTTCTCGACCGACGCTGGTGAGATGACGAGCAGTCGCCGTCGTGGGGCGCGCTGCGCAGAGTACAGCGACGGGGGCCGGGCCCAAGTCCTGCCCATCCCGCCTTGTAAAGTGATCGTTTGCAAGCCCGTGCTCCGCAGCAGCTGTAGGTGGTGGAGGCTTCTGCACTGCTGTGCTGCCGTTCAGGCTGCGCGGGTCGACAGGGGCACGACTGCGGCAGTAAGAGACTGCGAAGCCGAGGCCTAGCCGGACGAGCTGCCCTGGAATGCGGAGTTGCCTTGCCGTGTGTGCAAGCTCTGGCAGTGCGCCACCGGGTGCCTGGTCGTCCTACATGTTGCCGATGCACGCGATGGGGGAGCACGGGTCGCTGCAGCTCTCAGCCCGCTACGGCCTCATGTCTAAGCAGCATCGAAACAACACGCTTGCGCTCCCTGTGCTGCTAGCAACACACGATGCGCACCGCTGCGGCTTCACACGTGCGACCCAGGGCACTATGCGCCGCGCGGCCGCGGCCGCGCCTGCCCTCGGCGCCGCGGACTCGACGACACGCGCCCACGCTTCGCGCCGCAACCAGGCCTGCTGCACCGGCGCTGCCGCCCATGCCGGAAGTGCTGAGTGATCCAAGAAAGGCAGGACCTCGGCACCCCACACAACCCCACTCCCGCCTGGCCCGTCCCCGGGTCGGCCCCATCACCCCAACACCCCGCCGCTCTCACTCCCACTTCTTGCCCGCCCTTTCCACGCGCGACAGCTCGCCACCACCTCATTACAGGATGACGACTACGCCGCCGCCTTCAACTGGCTGGCCCCCGTGATGCCCTCGTCCAGCAGCAGCGGCCAGGACGAGCGCGAGGCACGCCGGGCCATTGACACCCTCGTCCGGGCTCTGCACGAGGCGCCGTGCCTGAGCGTGAGACCCAGCTCAGGCAGCTGCATGCGTGCCGCGACACTGCACCCCGCGTGGCATGCAACCCCGTGCCATTCCCTCCCGCGGCCGCCAAAGCCTGGCTCTGCAGCCCGCCGCATGCGTACCCCGCACTTGCCTGGTCCCCAGGTGGACCGGGTCCACGTGGGCGGCAGCCTTGGCCGCCGCACCCTGGTGGCGGGCGACTTCGACGTGGTGAGCGAGCGATGCGTTGCTGCGCAAAAGCTCTACCCCCACCGCAAGGGGACCCCCAAGCCCCCTGCGGTGCTGTGGACAAGGCGCGGTGCCCTCCTCCGCCCCTTCCCAAGGACCTGCTGGTCTTCATAAACGACCTGCGGTACCCTGAGGAGTGGAGCAAGGCGGCGCTCCTGACCAAGATGCGCCAGGTGCGCCTGCCGCATGGCCGCATCCGCGGATGGCCGTCACCAAGCGGGCGAAAAGCCCCCGCGACGTGCATGGTGCCTCATCTGGTCGCCGCCTGGTCGCCACAGCATGCATGAACCAGCGTGGTACTGGCTAGCGCTGCTGACGATGCTGACGATGCTGAACCTCGATCTGCGACTGCGCAGCTGCGGTCCCACCTGCGGCAGCGGTGGCCCGGTGTAACGGAGGAGGAGGGCACGGAGGGCGATGACGTGCTGCAGGTGTGGCCGTACGGCATGTACGACAGAGGGGGCCAGGTGTGTGAAACACACACGCGTGATGGCTGCTCTGTCGCGCCTGCGCCGTGCTCGCCCGGCGCCAGGTGATGGTGGGCGACGTACATGTCGATGTCATGCTGGTGCCGAACATGGTGCCATCAGGTGAGGATTGCAATGAAGGACCAGCGTGGAAGTCAGCCTGGGGTGCAGGTGATGCAGGACGGCTGCTCCACGGCAGGCAGGCAGAGCCCACGACTCGGCCGGGCGGGGCATGCCCTTTTACTGAAAGACCAGCGTGGAAGTCAGTGAAGGGGCATGGCCTGCGTGCTGAGCGCCAACCTCGTCAGGTGCCCTTGCTGGTTGCCCCAGGGACAACCACGCACGTCGATGTGTCCCTGCGTGTTAATAGCCAAGGAATGTAAGAAAGTAGCGCGACCTGCGTGTGTGCTCCCGCGCACGCACGCGCAGGCTTCACGGGCGACCCCGTAGCGGAGCAGCGGCGGCTGCTCCTGGAGCCCATGCTGGCCAACCCGGAGAAGGTGGGGTGGCAAGGTGTCCTCACTGGCTCGCCCTCTGCCTCTTGGGAGTCCACTTGTCGCACCGGGTGCCAGGCCCTTGTCCCCCTCGTGCCGCACCGCCGGCGACTCCATCCCCCTCCCCTGTATGCGTGGCGACTTGCAGTTTGATCGAGACAAGACGCGGGAGGCCGCCCTGTCCGAGTCGCACACCGCCTTTGTGGCCGGCTGCCCGGACGGCGTCAAGGCCGTGGCCCACCTGCTCAAGGTGCGGACAAGGGCTGGGGCCTCGCTGTTGATGACTCCTATACAAAGCCAGGCGGCCCTCGCACCTACCGATACCGCCATACATCTCCCTGTGCACACCCGCGCCGTTTAAATCGACCCCCCCCCCTAGCCTGCACAGACCTCCCTTCCCATGCATGCCTCTGAGAGCCCCATGCCCATGCCCATGCCTGGTACAAGTACACGCGCCCCACCGCCACCGACGCCGCCGCCGAGCTGGAGCTCAAGCTGACCAAGATCCCCAGCGTGGCGCTGGAGACGGCGGTGCTGGCGGCGTGGCAGGACCTGCTGGCAGAAGAGCAGGAGGCCGACGACCCGGAGGAGCACCCGTGAGCCGGCCCGGAGCGCGCCGCCCGCTGCCTGCAGTTTGACGATAGATTGATTGATGCGGTTCCGTCCGCCGACCTTGCTTGGGTCCAGCCGGCATCGCTGGCTGTCAATGCACTGGGCATACCGAGGGCCCCACGCCACCTTGCCCTAGATCAGGACTTTAGAATAATGGGTACCTCGGGGCTGCGCGCGCATGCGGCGCGGGCTGACCTGGGCTCAGTCAAGGGAATGGGCCATCGATATATATCCCGGCGAGGTTTTGGAACCCCTCGCCGTGCTTTGCTCGCCATGCAGCGTCGGCGCCGCGCCCGACGACAGCCCCAGCCTGCAGCTCAAGGTGTTCATGCGCTCGCTCCTGCGGCTGGCTTGCCTCGGAAACCCGCCCCCGCAGCCGGACGTGGTGCTGCTTGTGGGGAGGGCAGGACTGGCCGCGGAGCTCGCAGCCCGGGCCGAGCAGCAGCGCCTGCACGGCCCCACGGGCCAGCAGCTGGTCACACTGGCCGGGTCGCATGTGGCCCTCGTGGCCGGCTGCCCCAGCGGCGTCGAGTCCGTGGCCAGGCTGCTCAAGGTGGGTGCAGCCCGCCGCTGTGCGGCATCTCGGGGGAGCAAGCCCCCTAGGGAGATACGTCAACTGGGTCTGGGCATGACGGCGCCTGCCGCCGCTCAATCGCCATGGCGTGCGCAGGCGGGGCACGCGTACGGCATCCTGCCGGGATTTGGCGGCGTGAAGAGGAAGCGCGGGCTGCCTGCGGTTGAGCACGTGCGAGCGGTGCGCCTGGATGCCGTTGGCGCGCTGCGGCAGCAGAGGTGCGCCAAGGGATCGAGGGGCCTAGTGTGAATGGGCTTGGCAGCAGCGAGGGGCGGCCTGCGCGGGCCGGCCTGCGCGGTCCTCACACCAAATACTGTTCTGTTCTACTTGACATTGGAACACACTTGACTTCACGCAGCTGGCGCCTCGCTCTGTGGCTGGCGAGGTGGTGCGGCCCTCAACCTGGTGCCGGCTGTGCCCACTCACGCCGCAGGTCCGACCCAACGATAGCCCTGGCGGACAAGGTGCACACGCTTCTGGAAGCGGCCGGCTTCCACATCGTTGAAGCCATATTGGTGGACGCCGGGCCCAACGGCTACACTCCCTCCGAGGCGCAGGCGTTTGCCCACGTGTGGGCCGACCAACCTGTGCGCATCCTGCATCCCGTCAACCCCGCCTGCAATTTTGCCCGGGTGAGCACTGCTTGCGAACGCACGCCCGTAGCGTCCCTCAGCTGTGCTATACACTGTCTGTGCGTGGCAGCCGCGAGCTACTCGGTCGTCCTGATGCGTGGGTGGCTGCCCGTGACGTGCAGCCCCGCAGCCGGCAGCGGCCCGACTGGGCCGGGCTGTCCGCTGCGGCTGCAGAGCTGCTTATCGCCATGATGGCTGGCACCCTGGAGGATGTGCTGGGGGCCTCTAGCCTGGCGCTGGCGCTGCGGCAGCTGGCGGATGTCAAGTGCATGGCGACGCCGCGCTGGTAAGGAACAGGTGTCGGGCAGCCGGCGGTGGTGGTTGTAGGCTCGGAGGCGCCGGATTGCTTGGGGCGCAGAGCGTGGGGGGAGCAAGCACGCCGGTACCATAGCGGCAGCGGCGGGACGTTGCGAGGGGTCCTGATGCGTTGAGACGCGGCCGGCAAGCGGTTGAATGGCTTGCGGCGGGGCTGGGACGGGTTGAGCAGGCGATCGGCAGCGCAGGTCGGGCGGCGAAGCGGATGTGGGCGGGTGTAACGATCCCAAAAGTGTAAGTAAGAGCATCGATGTTCGTTACAGCGGGGACGAGGTGCTTGGTGCACAAGGTGTGCCGTGAGATCTCTCGAGATGCAGGTGGGTGGTGCGGATGGATGCGGGGAGATCCGGTGAGATGAGGCGCGGATGCAGGGCGTAGTCGCAAGTCCAGGGCGGTGCGGTACGGTCTGGAGGCGGCGTCGCCCTGCCTCGGGGGTGGTCGTGTGGCCGCGGGTGCTTGGGGCGGGGCCGAGGGGGCCAAGGGCGCGGCTTGCTTTCCACAGGTATCAGCGCGGGAGGGCGTTCTTCCAGCTCGGTTTCACCACGCCTGAGCTGGGTTAAAGCGGCCGGCCCGTCTGGTAGCAAGCGAAGGGGCTAGCAGCGTAGCCCCAGCTGCGAGAGCGGGCCCCATCCAGGTAGTGTGCGGCTTGTGTAGGGCGGCAGGACGGCGCGGCAGGGGTATACGACTAACGGCGGTTGTCTCGGGTACGTTCCCTTCACTGACTTCCACGCTGGCTCTACAGTGAAAGGGGTATGCGGGGCCCCCTGCGCGGCCATTTAGGGGCCCCACATAGCAGTTATGGTGGGCAGGGCCCTTCCCCCCAAACACAAACACTAACCAAGCAGTTGCTCGGATCGAGTGGCTAGGCACCCTGTGCCTCATGTCCGAGAATAATCAGGCCCTTGAGGCCCGGCGCTTGCATGGCTGCGCGCACTGCTCGGGCTACGTCTAGCTTGTAATACGTCGGGGTGTGTGCAAATGAACCGGTCGCATGTGGCATGGCGGTGATGAGGCTATTGCGCAGAAAGTCGGCCTGACGATATCGGAACACGCGGGCTCGTGCGAATGCCAGGGAATGCCAGCGCAACAGCGCGACCGACCTGCGCGGGGCGGCGGGGGTACGGCCTGGTACGGTCGCCGTGCCTGAGCCGGGTTCATGCTCTTTCGTGCGCGGTCGCTACGACACGCCCGGGTACTTACTTGCGCAGCGCAATGCGAGCAGCTACGTTGCTGCAGCCCTGTCCGTCGGCGCCATGCGCAGCTCGCTTGCGACACCAACTCGCGCGAAGTCGTCACGCAGCATGCAACGCCGCTCGCGGCGCGACGCGCACTCCACCAAAGCAATGCAAGCTACCCGCCGTCTTAACTGACCCTTATGAGGTAACCCACAAAGATGACGCTCGCGCCAACGTCACGCGCATCCTACCTGCCCGCCCTCCGCCTCCTCCATCCGCCACCCTCCATGGCCCGGTTCTACCCGCCACTCGCTGCCCAACGGCACCTCCCTGGATATCTCGCCTCGTCCAAAAGCGCCAGACAACCACACTCGGGGTCGCCGGCTACGCCAGCGGCTTCAACTGGGTTGCGTGGGAGCTGCCTTCAACTCACGCCATGGGCCCGGAGGAGAAGAAGGCGCGCGTCACGATCGATGACCTCACCCACATGCTGCACGACGCGGAATGCATCAGCGTGAGCACCACGCCGCCGATTGGGTGCTGCAGCTCAGAAATAGAAATAGAAAGAGATGTACGGCGAGCTTGACTCGCCGTGATTTAAGGAGGTAGGGCGATCAGGAGGGCCGAAGCCCCCTACGCGCCCTGTTCCCCGGTGCAGCTCAGCTCCCGCACTGGCAGCACCTGGAGGCCTCCAGGGCAGCACGACGTGGCCATGCCGTGCCGTCATGCGGCCGGCCCTCACGGCCCATCCTGCCTAGGCCCCATCCTACGCCCCTATCCTGTGCGCCCCATCCCCGTCCCATGTTGCTTGCCCCTCGCAGGTGGACAGGGTCCACGTGGACGGCAGCTTTGGCAGGCGCACCCTGGTAGCAATAGCGGGCGACGTCGACGTGACGAGGAGGGCAGGCCAGCCTGCCGCATGCATGCTGGGGCGAGTCTCGGGGCCGCTTGTTGTGCTCGGATCGACGCAGCTGCCATTGCCCAACGTCACCGCATCGCTCCAACCCAGGAGAAGCTACGGTAATCCTATGACAGCAACCGAATGCTGCAAGCCCCGAGCAGGCCTGCAGCCCACCCTCCCTACATCCAGGACATGTTGGTCTTCATCAACTCCACCAGCTACCCCGAGCCGTGGACCGAGGCGGTCCGCACGGGCGCTCTCAGCAAGGCGAGCATGGGATGCATGCCAGGGCGACAGCCCCATGGCAGAGTGCACCAGGGCGTACTTGTAGCCGGGGGCTTACGCCATACATTGGGCGCGCTGCCATGCCTGCTTGCCCTGTGGCCGCATTCCTGCTGCCTGCTGCCTGGCCTTTTTACCTGCACTGCCTTCGCGAATTCGTGTAGTGATCTGCGCCTGCCAGCGTGCCAGGTGGGATGCGCTGGCACGCGGCGGTGGGGGACTCCTGCAGTACATGTACATAAACTGTCATAGTACCTGCAACGAGCGAGGCATCGATCCAAGGAGATGAAAAACGGCGGCCACATGGTTTGTGGCGTGGGCCCGTAGCTGCGCAAACACCTCTGCAAGGAGTACCCCGGCATCAAGGAGGAGGAGGGCACGCAGTCGGGAGACGTGCTGCAGGTGCGGTCGTACGGCATGTACGGCAACCGGTAGGCGTAGCCAAGCCCTGGCCAAGCAATCCGAACAGCCGCTGCCAACACGTAGACAGATGCGTAGGCCGCGGCCGGGAGCGCCACGGGCGGACGCAAGCGCCAGGGCGGCGCGTGGGTCATGCCTGTTGCACGTACGTTAACGATTGCAGCTGGTCTTCCGCGGCGTGCACTTTGAAGTCATGCTGGTGCCCAACGTGGTGCCGGCGGGTGAGGTCGCCGTGCTGTTCCACGGCCAGCCGGGCCCACAACGCCGAGCAGCGGCACGTCCAACGGCGCGCTGCGGCATGCGCATGCTTGCGCTGCCCTGGCCTGGCGTCCCAACGCGTGCGCAGGTAACTGGGGCGACCCGGGCGCGGAGCAGCGGCGGCGGCTGCTCATGCCCATGCTGGCCAACCCCCGCGAGGTAGGGAGGCAGTGCCGTGCCGGGCCGGGCCACGCCCCCTGCCCCCTGCCGCCCCAATGCTGCCAACTGCGACGACTCGTCGTCGGGCCCCACCGCGCAGTTCGGCCAGGACCGGATCCGGGAGGCTGCCCTGGCCGAGTCCCACACCGCCTTTGTGGCCGAGGACTGCCCCGACACCGTCAAGGCCGTGGCCCGCCTGCTTAAGGTGCGGACTAGGGCCTTGCACACCAGCACGCACTGCTGGCTGTGATGGGTGCCTGCCAGAGGTGGTGGGCGTGGGGACGCTGTCCCACACACGGCCTACCCTCCTTAATTAAACGACGTGGGCCCTGCACGCGTCGTAACCATTTCTATTTATTTATATTTTTTCAGAGGTGCCGCCGTCCTTCCCCTCCGCAGGCGTGGTACAAGTACGGCCTCCTGGCCAACCAGCCGGGCGTGGGCGCGCGGGAGGGGCCACCCAAGGTGCCCAGCGTGGCCCTGGAGCAGTCGGTGCTGTCAGCCTGGCAGTCGATGGGGTACGCAGCTGTCGTACCTGGCTGCGCCATTCTCCTGGCTGTGCCTCACGGCTTGCACATCAGCTGCTGAAGCTTGCCTTCCACGGGCTTCCTAGTGAGCTGGATCAATCGCAAGCGACGCCCCAACAGCAACCGCGCCGTGACCGTGATCCCACCTCAGGTGGAGCGCGGCCAGCTCGTTCGAGCTGCCGGGCGCCGCGGCGCGTCAACGGCAGCCCGAGGTGGTAGGCGTCGGCGCCTCGTCGCGCGAGTAAGCCAGCCAGGGCGCAGCCGTGCCTGACTTGTGGGTCCAGGACCAGGTCCGTGCCTTGCAGTTCGCTGACTCCACCTGCAGCATCGTGCCGGTGAGCAATCTGGTTTGACTGGCTGGGGCGCGGGCAGTGCTGGGACTCGATCTCCCCAAGCCGAGCGGCGGGGCAGGGGCCAAGCGTTGTCGCTTTGTCTGGCTGGGAGGCATGGTCACTTCCCTTGACCCGCAGGCGGGGTGCAGCAGGCGCGCCGCGAGCAGCGAGCTGCCGGACGTGCCTGCCGAGGCGCTGGAGCTGCTGGCGGTGGCGGCCTGGAAGCGGCTCGCTCTGGCAGCACGGGTGCGCAATGGCGGCGGTATCGTCTCCAGGGCGGTGTCACCTGCCAGCTGCCACGTAACCTCAGACTTCGCATGGCACGATTCAGCAGCTGGGGCATCGTCCTGCCCCATCCCACATGGCATCCCTAGCATTCTGGATCCGCTTCAACAAGTAACCTATGTGCTTGCCTGCTGGCGTGCCAGGCTGCAGCGCGTCAGCATAGCGCGGCTGTTGGTGGCGTCGCTCGGGCTCCTGGTGTCCGCCGTGAGGGAGCGGGAGCTGGTCATCGTGGATGCCGGCCCGCGGGGCTACCGCAGCTATCAGGCCGCGCAGTTCGCGCATGTCTGGCGGGACCACCCAGTCCGCATCCTGCACCCCATCGCGCCCTCCTGCAACCTCCAACCTGGCAAGGGTGAGGCAGTCGGAGCATTGGCACTTTGGTGGCGTGACTATGGGGGAAGCCGTTTGTTGGATGCTGCCCCCGTTGGTGCGCGAGGAGGTCCTGTGACCTGTTCTGGTGAGCGCGTGCCGACCTCCACTGGACCCCTGCCTCCCGCCACCAGCCCCGAGGCCTGCAGAGCCCCGACTGGCACTTCCTGGCGGACGAGGCAGACCGCCTGCTGCCCTTCATGGAGCGCCTCAGCCTGGATGCCCTGGTGCGCCACAGCAGCCTGGCACCGGCACTACGCCACCTGGCGAAGGTCAAGGGCATAGAGCTGTCCTGGTAGCGCGGTGCAGCCAGGCCGCATCCGTGGTGAGCAAAGCTGCTGGCATGGGCTTTGCGTGCCCCGTGCTACCTTCCGTGTTGACGGTCTTTCGTTTTTGGTCCCGCTTTGATGCTTCCTCTCTAGATACCCCGGGCAGACGGACGTGGCCGCAGCCGTGGGCGTGGCCCCTGGCAGGCCGGCTGTGGCTTTGACGACGTGCGTTGTGGTGTGGCGCGCCCGGCCCCTTTATTATTGTAGAACCAGCGTGGAAATCAGGGAAGGTCTGGCCCTGCTGCGGCTGTGGTTGTATGATGGCCGCAGGCGCGGCACCTCCTGACATGCCGTCGTGGCCGGGCCCAGCAGCGCTCGCGCCGCGTGGGTCGCGCTGTGACGGGGTAGCCGGGCAGGACATGGTGCTAGCCTCGCCTGCTGGCGTGGCGCGGAAGCAGCGGCGCAACTAACAACAAACTGAGTCCGAGGGCGCCGTGGTGTGGTGTGTACATGTGCCCTTGTGGGGAGCGCATGGGCCTTGGGCAGTGGCTGCTGGACCTTGCTTGGGATCGGAATCTGCAGGTTTCCGCACGCAGTAACGGAAAAAAGGGTTTCCCAGATGAGGCACCTGCCGGCGGACGGAGCGGGGGCAAGGCAACAGCGCCAGAGGTATGCTCAACACACCACCTTACACGCCGGAAGGGAATGAAGGAATCCAAGAAACACGCAAGTCTCACTCGGTCAGGTTAGTCACCAAAGCTTCGTATGTACAAGATGCAAAACCAGAGCCACCCACCACCACCGCCCGCCCGGCGGCAGGACGCAGAGGCCTCCGCCTCCGTCGCCCTGTGCCGCAGGCCACACCGCCGCTACCACACCAAACCTAGAGCGTCCATGTAATGCGAGGGGCGTTGCCAGGGCAGCGCAGCCCAAAGCGCGCCAGGCCGCCCGGACCGCCCGGCGTGCGCCGCAAGGCGCTACCGCAAATCTACGTGACGTTAAACTATGTACGTGCCAGCACGAGGCGGCCATAGCACCGCATCCGATCACGCCACCTTCCTGCGAGGCGTCCCAAGTAACCGTGGCTGTACCAGCCACCAAGCGCCTTCCTGCCGTCTGTTACGCGAATAGCATGAGGGCCCATGCCGTGGGGCCACGGCGCGAGCTGCGTTAAGAGCATGAGGATGAAGGGTGCGAATGACTAGGGGGCGGGCGCCCTCATGCGCGCCAGTGTGGCCCCATCATTTGCGGGTCTGCTGCCCGGCGGCAGCAGCAGCGCCGGCCCTCCAAGGAGCGCAGGGCCGCCGGGCGCTACACAAAGCGCCGCGCGGCCCCGGGGGCCGGCGGCCTTTCTTTCCTAGTCGCATGCGTCGATCGAAGCCAGCGTCTGTTCGTCTGCAGTGCCGCCCGTCGCGCACACACAAAAGACACAAACACGTGAACCGCACATCCCGCACAGCGCCGCAACGGCAGCCTGCCTGCTGAACCCCCACACGCAACTTGGGCGCACACAAGACATCAAAGACTTCACACGCAAAACGAATCCCGACGTCACCTGGCCCAAGCGGACACCCGCGGCCCCTGTAATCCGCGGCTCAGGTCAGGGCTGACCGCACTGAGGCATTGCCTGTGCAGCGAAGCCATTGGCGCAGCTTGCGGCCTGCTCCCGGAGGACCAGCAAGTGCTGGTAGCCGTGCCCGCCGTCGCCTCGCCGCAACGTCCCGCACATACGTTCCGCCGAAGGAGGCCTCTGTCGCTCGATACTGATTATGACACTTGCATTCAACACGCACATCGGACACAAACCACACGCACGTACATCAGCGCACCCCGCGCTGCGTCGCGCATAGTGCAGCGCACGGCTCCTTTCGTGCCGCGCCCGCTCAGAAGTCGCCGGACCCACCTCCGTCCTGTCGTCGAGCAGCCTTCCCCCCAGGCGCTGCCGGCCTTGCAGTAATCCAGTCTTCAGGGCCCTCGCCATCGATGCGCCGCGGCACGGCCGTCGCCGGCCCGCCGCGGACGCCGTTTAGGTTCGCAGCCGCTGCAAACGGCGCTCTCGCCCGGGGAGCGTCAAACCCGGTGCGATGACACATGATACCACATCTCCGTACCTCCACGATTCAGTAACCCATAGCTCCAGTCCCATAACTCCACTCACCAAACCCAGGGCCCGGGCCTTGCGCAGAAGCCCCGGCTCCGCAAGCGCGGGCCGCTAGGCCGCGAACCGGCTCTTGCCGGGCGTCTTGCGGCTGCCCGCCGCCGCCGCGCTCGGCGACTGCCCGCCGCTGCCGCTAGCCCACACCGGCTTGAGCTGCGAGCCGCCGGGCGGGAAGCCCGCGGGCGGCCGGCTGGGCATGGCCGAGGCGCACACGCTCGCGCTGCGCTGCACCAGGCCCAGCTCCTCCTCGCCGTCCAGCGCAGCCGCGCTGCTGCTGCGTGGCACGTGCTGCAGGCTCGCGAACGACGCGATGCTGAGGCTGCTGCTGGCGCTCGCGCCGCTGTCGTTGCGGACGTAGGTCCGCTCCGCCGGCACCGCCTGGTCCATGCTGCCGGCCGACGAGTCGCGGCTGGGGTACTGCGACGCGCCGAGCCGGTTGGCGACCTGCTCGCGGTCGCCCGCGGACGCGGGCTCGCCCGACTCGAGCGACATCTGCAGCTGACGGTCCAGCGAGCTTGAGCCCGAGCGCGCGTGGTGAGCCGCGTCACACTGCTTCCGCGATGAGTCGCTGCCGGCGTCGCTGCCGCCCGGCACCGACTTGCGCTTGGTGTGCGGCACGGCCTTGAGCTCCACGGCCTGCGCGAGCGATGGCGACGGAGAGCTCGGCGGCGGTGGCGGCGGCGCTGGTTTCGACAGCCGAGACAGCGTCGGCGGCGGCGCGCCGGCGGCCGACGTGCAGCGAGAAAGCACCCGCGGGCTGGAGATGGCCGCGTCGACGCCAGCCGCCTGACGTGTCGCGGGCGGGCGCGCACACGCAGGGCGCGGCGTGGGCGCTCCTAGCCGACCGCAACGCACACGCGCTAGCGCCCCGACCCACATGCATGCCCGGACGCCCCGACTTCTGGCGCTCGCGACGCGGTGTGTTCAGAAATAAGTATAAGTATAATAGTAGTATAAAACCAACGCAAGGGAGAATGGCGCGCCGGTGTGTGAACACCTATGGTATGACCGCGGCGCCCGGGGCCTTGCCTCACTTACCAGCTGGTGCGGCGGCGGCGACGGGTCGTCGCCGGTGCTCAGCGCCTTGCGCGGTGAGCCTGCTGGCGAGAAGAACAGCCGGTTGGGCACCACGCTGTTGGGCTTGAGGCCGCCGCTGACGCTGCTGCCGGCCTTGGACACATCCGACCTGCGAGCAGCGAGGGGCGGCGCCAGCGCCCAGCGGACGTGAGCGCTCACAGGACCGCGCCGGCGGCTTAATGCAGCACGCCGCAGCGCGTCCCGCCCCGCCCTGTCGCCCTCGCCCACGCGGGGTGTGCTGCGCCCCTCGCCCTGCGCGCGTTCCTGTCCCTCCGCCGCTTCCGCTCCCGGGCCCCACCAGCTGGCCACCAGCCACGACTTGAGCAGGCCGGCGGTGATGGGCACGCTGGCCGAGGCGCCCGGCTCGGGCACCTTGCCGCCAAAGTGGTGGCTGAGCCAGGGGTGCTGCAGCAGGTCGTCGGCTGAGGGGCGCGCCAGGGGGTCCTTGGTGAGCGCCTGCGTCACGAAGTCGCGCGCCAGGCCGGATATGTGCACAGGGTAGCCGGTGGGCGTTCCGTGCATGATGAGGCGGGCGGTCTCCTTTGGGTCGTCCACCTCAAAAGGCGGCCGCCCGACCAGCAGCTCGTAGACCAGGATGCCCGTGGCCCAGACTGGGGGGCCAGGTGCAAAAGCAAGGGGAGGCGCATACGGAATGACGACCTCGCATGGCAAATCCTCAATCGCCGGACGGGCAACACGAGGAAGGAGGGCGGAGACCGTGTAGGGGCAAAGGCAAGGGCAGCGCGCTTGTCGCCTGCGCTGCCGTTGAGGAAGGCGCGCGCGGCGCGAACGGCCGCACAAGCGCATGCGGCCGTAGTCGTCCCCGACTCACTGTCGACCTTTTCGTCGTACGTCTTGCAGCCGTCGCCGCTGCCTGCCGTGGGCGTGCCGCTGCCGCTGCTGCTGCCCGGCTCGCCCTCGTCAGGCATGGGTATGGACAGCACCTCGGGCGCCATGTAGTCCAGCGTGCCCACCCGCTCCGTCAGCCGGTCCTGGAACTTGTGGCCGGCCCTGGTGGGGAAAAGAAGAGACGAAGCGCCAGGGGGTTCGTTGGCGGGCAGGAGGAGCGGGGTTGGGTGCTATGGCTGATTGGGGAAGGAGGAGGAATCGAGCTGCTGCGAGGATGGGGCCAGCGGTGCCGCAGGTCAGAAGGTTGGTCCGCGGGCAGCGCTCGTGGACAGCGTCAATCTCATGCAGACATGGTGACCGCGCGATATGGAGGCTGTGCCGCGGCCTGACTGCACGATTTCCCCGGTGCGCGCTGGCGGCAAGGACAACAATGAAAGTGCCCCTGGTAGCGCCCTGGCAACACACCCCGGCACCTCTCCCCTTCCCTCCGTGGCCGCCGTGCCCTCCCCTCCCACAGAGGGCCCTCGTACATCCCCCCCACACAGAGCACCGCTCCCAATCAGCCGCTGCGCCCCGTTCTGAGCCAGCTCAGGGCGTCGACTCACAGCCCGAAGTCTCCCAGCGCGACGTCGCCCTCCTCTGTCACGAAGATGTTCTCCGGTTTGATGTCGCGGTGCACGACGTGCAACTTGTGCAGTTGTTGCAGCACACATAGCAGGGGGAAGACGATCTGGGGGGTGGAGTGCGATTCCACGTGACGCGACGGGCGCATGTCAGGCGACATGGCTGGGCCCACGCTGCTAAAGCAGAGGCGGCCCGCATGCGCGATCCACACCTTGGTGACCACGAACTCCTCATGCAGCGTGCCGCGGTTGCGCATTAGCAGCTGATACAGGTCCCCGCGCATGCACGCCTCGAAGACGAGGTACACCGAGGACTTGTCCTCAAAGGCGGCAAGCATGGCCACGACGCCCTTGCACCTGCAGGGTGCGTTGGCGACGCGTTTCGCCGCGGTGATGTTTTACTGCAGCCCGCACCCAACGACTCACCCCGAGTCCCGGAAGAATGATAGCAATGATATCTCACGCCGAACATTTGCAAGCTGACGCTCCTTCAGAGAGTCTTTGCGATACGCCTTGACCACGCAAGTCCTCCCAGAGCGCTTGTCTACCGCCGACCAGACCGTGGAATGCCTGCAAATAGTACGCTCCAACCAGGTTACCATGGCTGGCGACAAAGCGGGGGCCAAGCCCGAGCTTTCGTTGAGGCGACCAGGCGCCTCTACGACGCCCAGCCCTGCCTATCTTACCTCCCCTCATGAAGCTGCGTTAGATCCCTAAATTGGCTGAGGTCCTCGTAGGGCGAGTGGACCTCATGGTTCTGTAAGGCCGCTCCGCTGGAGCACACCCACTCGTCCGTCCTAAGCGCAGCCTCCAGCTCGCAGGCGTGTGCTACACACGGCTCTCCCATATGCCTGGGCGTGGCGACACGACCCGCAACCGAGGAAATTGTTGCGGCCTGTGCGACTGCGCATGCGTCAAAGGCTGCGCTCACCGCCTGTCCAGCCTTAGGGCCATACGTGCGCAAATTGCATGGGGTAGGTGCGCTTGTGTTTGCCGCTTTCAGAGATGCGACAAGGTATGAAACGGCTTTGAAGTCACAGTTGCAGTATTAATAATAAGCTCTACTGTCTAGTGAAAGTAGGTGTGACTGTACGCCCGAGTCGGCCCGTTCTCTCAGGTTACGACGAGCCGTGCCTTTCCTCCCCCCCTCATTTTTACCCGTCACCCGAGCCCTGCCCCTACGCAGCAACCTTACAACCACCTGCCGGCCAGAGTTCTAACTCCTGCTTTTCTGAGCGCGACAGCTATTTACGCAGTGTAGTTGCAACACGCGACGACTTGCAGATGGGCCAACGAATGAGTAACGATGAGCCAACGGCCACTTGGGACTTGGCGGCCCAAACCGAACACTACGCGCCCCACGTCGCGATACGCGTGAAGCGCCAGCACATCAGCAACCACTGCCGCTGAACACTTGGCTTTCCGCGCGACAAGTGCGCTGACGCCGAACGCTGCGCCCTAGCCGACCACACGCCTCACACCAAGCACGTCCGCCTTTGATTTTGAATTGTGATGTCGGTTGTGCGCCCTAAGGTTGGCGTCGGCGTATTAATTTTTCGCGGCGCCAATGTCCTCGTTGGAAAACGGTGCGTGCGTGCGCATGCCGCCGGCGCGCTACATTGCATGGACTAGGAGGCAAACAGCGGCCGCAAGTAGCGAGGCAGAGGGCGGTGCAAGCCCGCGGCTCCTGGGGTTTTGACCGTGTGCCTGAGCCGTCAGCTATCACGTTCCTCATTGTCGCCACCACCTCTCGCCAGCATGACCTCTCCAAACTTTGGTCATACTTCACCGGAGTAGCAGGCAGAGCAGCAGCCATGGCCAGGGTGGCAGCCGACCGCTGGGCCTCGGCGGCCAGTCTCTGGAGCCGAGGGAGGCGCCTTGAAGGGGATAGCGAACGCGCTGTGGGGCGGGGGTGGCATACATCTGACCGTGGGTGCGATTGATGCGCAGATCAGCATGGGCGAACGCCGTGCCACAATGTGCCGCTCCTCATCTGCCGGGCCTGCCTCGCCCCCCGCCACGCAGGAAGGGCTCGCATGGCGAAGGCACGTACGCCCTGCCAGGTCCGTGCGCGTCACCCGGCGTTCGGTGTCCCCAGTCAGCACCTGCTCCTGCCGCGCCAGACTCCTGGCCCTCGCCATTGACGGCTAGCCGGGCCCAACCTTGCCCCTCATGGCGAACTGGCCCTGTCCATACGCTGCCCCTCGCGCCTCCCCAGGCGGCCACCTGGAGATGGGCGAGTCCTTCGAGCAGTGCGCCGTGAGGTCAGCCGGGGCACGGCGGCCACAGCGCGGCCACAATGAACTGCTGCAATTCACTGCAGCGGTTTCAAGCACTGGGGGAGACCCAGTGCTTGAAACCGCCTGTGGCCGCGGCAGCGGGCATGGAGCGCGCACTGCCAGTCAGGCTCCAGGCGGCACATAGCCGTTCGGAGCAGCGCGGCCAAGCCACACGGCCGCCTGACCACCCGGCCCAGCTATGCCTTGAACGCCCGCGATCGAGGCCCCCTTTCGTCCCCGGCGCGCCCGGCCCATGCAGGGAGGTGGAGGAGGAGTGCGGCATCACGCTCGACCGGCCCACCTTTGCGTACGCCGTCAACTCGGTGTTCAGCGAGTCCGTGCACTACGTGACGGTCTTCATGACAGCCAACGTGGGCCAGGTGCGGCGCTGCCACCGGCTTTGGCTCCAGCCGTCTGGGACAGGGGGCCCGGGAACACGCCGCCGGACAGGCCCTTCTGCGAGGGGCGGGCAGGCCGATTGCGCCGTGCGAAGCCAGCAGCGCTTCCGCGGCGGGGGCCAAGGGGCGCGGCGCCAGGGGCGCAGCGGCAGTCGCGGCATAGGGCTGCATGCGCCAGGTGCAACTGCCGAGCGGCCGCACGCTGAGACCCAACCGCAACGCCATAGTCCACGACCACGCTCAGCGGTGCCGGGTACTTGCGCGGCACGACGCGAAAAGTTTACTTGGGAAGGGCGCCACCGGCCGCTGCTGCCTGTGGTTGTGTGGCTGCAGGCGGTCACGCCTCGGCTCATGGAGCCTGACAAGTGCGAGGGCTGGATCTGGGCGCCCTGGGACTCTCTGCCCGAGGTGAGCTGGGCTGCAGCGGCGCTGCGCGCCGCAAGGCCTGCCCCGCGGGGCGGTAGGCTGCGGCCGGCGGCGCTGGGGTGCTGCCCAAGTAGGTCACGCCACGGTGGCGCGCCGCGTACTCGGTGCGGTGGCTACGCAAATGCCAGGTCCCTGGTCTGCTGCTTTGCACCGCGGCTTCTGGGTGTGCGCCGCAGCGCCCCACGCTCGCAGCAGAAAGCTTGGCATACCAGCTCAGGAGCCACGCAGCCGCCGGGCTGCTGTTTGAGGGCCCCGAGCTGCGGACCTCACCATGGGGGCACCATGGCCGTGGCCGCAACGCGCTGCTTCCCCGCCACATCGTTACTCCCACGGCACATCTCCGCACCGCCCCCGACAGCCGCTCTTCCTTCCGCTCAAGGTGCTCAAGGAGAGCGACTACAGCCCCTTCTCGTAAACGGGCGCGGCCCGGGCGCGGCGCGCGTGCAGCGTGCGTGGAACATACAAGTGCGCCAGGCGTCAGGCGCTTCCCATGGCGTCGTGGGTTGTAGACCACCCAGAACTCTACGGACAGGACAGATGCGAATGGGGGCGCTGATGGGGCTGGACGGAACCTAAACCAGCGCCTTCTTTCGCGGTTCTCGTTTTCTTGAGCGAACCTGGCACATGAACATGAACGCGTGGCGGAGTGGGTGCCGAACAAGGTGGGGGCCGTTGCAGCGGCACTGCCTGGCGGAGCGGCTTGCTGCGCGCGTGCGGGGGCTGCCAGGAGAACGGGCTGCTGACTGGTGAGGCTAGTATTACCGTGGTAACAATGACTATGTTCGGCTGTGGGGTTGTCATGATGAAGACATGCGGCATACGCTGGCGGGCGAGACAGTGTGTAGGACTGTAGGTGCGTCATGCCGCATGCCGGGTGGACTTGTAGACGCATCAATGTTCAATGAGGGGAGCAACTGGCAGTCAAGCGCGCCTGCAGCAGGCTATAATGTTACATCGTGGGGCTCTCGGAGACCTCCATCACTGCATCCACCGACATAAAACGTGTCTCGTCCGTGCCACGCGCAAGTCGCCGCCAGCCTTTCCGTCCCATGGTGCCCGACCTGCTGCCGGGTGCTGCTGCCGGCCGATGACGCGAAGAGCTGCGCGTGCTGGGGAAAGGGGACCTGTACAGGAGGCTGACGATGCGGATGACGGCAGAGTTGCGTTGCCGGTGTGGCTCCGCGGCGGCTGCAGCATGCCCAGGGGCGCTGCGCGGGCTGAGCGCTTCGGGAGGCAGCTCGTCCTTGCCACCGAGGTGCCGCGTGTGATCGGCGTTGATGGACGCCTTAGCCAGCCTGCAGGCTTGGCCTGGTGTCTCGGCGCTGCGGGGGCGGACGTTCCAACAAGGGACAGGGCGCCATGGACGTCAGCGAGTCAGCCGCCACGGCAGACGTCGCAACAGGCCGAGAGAGCGGCTTCCCGGCCAGCACAAGCTGCCGCCCAGGCGTGCCCAGCCGCTCAGGTGCCTTCGCAATCCGCGCACCCGTGTGGTTGGATGATCCTGGCGGCGGCGCGGCCGTCAGCCCGTCAGCTGCAGCTGCACCGGCCCCACGCTGTAACGCGCTATGCAGCCCTTGAGCGGCACCACTGCGGGCAAGGAAGCGGCACCACCGCGGCAAGGAGCTGACCGCACCCACGCCGGCTGCCCGGGCTTCCCATGCCACCCGACCCAAGCGTTGCCCGCCGACAGGCGCACGGCAAGCGGGCAGGGGTGCCAGTACCAGGCCGCGCCACCCTCCCTGCCCTCCTCCCAACCCCTGCACTGCAAGCCCGCCTGCACTGCGCAACGCGCCCCAGCCTGTCACGCGCGGCTCTGCCCGGTCCCATCGCCCCCCGCGCTCGACGGCGCCGCAATCCCCACCTCGCAACCTGTCGCCTGGGCACACCAAGTGTAGCGCCACTGCGCTGCGCCGCAGCACCACGCCGCTGGCGCCCACCAGCTGCGGGTTGGGGTGGCGCACCACATACACCATGGCCCCGTGCAGGTCCACCAGCCGAGCCAGAGCAGCGCCGCCGGCCTCGGCCGGCCGCGCGCCGCCGGCCGCACCTGGCGCAGCGCTAGCGCCGCCGCCGGCCGAGTTGGCGCTGGCGGCGGCGGCGCGGGCCCGCGCGAGGCCGCCGCTGTACTGCAGCCACAGCTGGTGCAGCTTGAGCATGGCCTCGTAGCTGCGGCGCAGGTACGGGGAGGCGTACGTCATGTGACCGATGGCGGTGCGGCGTGGCCATGGATGCAGGGAGAGCGTGGGGCAAGGGAGGTGCCGGGCAGCGGCGCAACGGGATTGACGGGAAAGGAGCGCGACGGTTGCAGCGGCACGCTCCTCCGGCAGTACCTTGGCACGCTGCGCTTGGCCGGCCTGGACATGCCCGCGCCGTCCGCCGCACCAGTTGCCTCGGGTTCTCGCGGCTCGGCTGCAGCCAACGACGAGGCCCGACGCTGGGCCTTGGCTTTGCAGCCGCTCCGGAGCTTGGCCGTGTAGCCTGAGCCGCGCCTGCAGCACAATACACGGACACGGCTGACTGCACAGCGCAGGTACTACTGAGCGCAGGTAGCCTGCAAGCTGCAGCCGACGGCAGGGCGGCTCGCCCTGGTGGCCGTGCCGGGGAGCCTGAGCAAGGCGCACGCTGCGCACCGCCACAGCTTTGGCCCCGCCCGTGGGCTGCAGGCGCCAGGCCGTCAACATCAGCTAGCTGCGCCTAGCCGCTGCGGGTGCTTGGCGCTGGCGCAGCACGGCGCGCGGGGCACACCTTGCAAACATGTTGCCCACTCGCAGCGCCGCCAGTGGGTTGTCCAGCATCACGGAGCGGTCCGCGAGGCGCTGCTGTAAGATGGAGCGCAGGTCGGTGCTGCTGGCCCTGGGGTTGGTCGCGACCAGCTCTGCCAGCAGCTCAGACGCGACCGAGTCGCCGCCCGCTGCGGCCGCGGCGGCGGCAGCCGCCGAGGGCCCGGGACGTGCCCACCGCCTCGCGTTGGACGGGAGTGCGGCGCTGGTGCTGGCTGGGGCGAGGGCGGCGGCGGCGGCGACCGCGGCGGCCTTGGCGTCCGCCAGGGCTGCGGAGAGGGCGCCATCCAGGACGGCTGGGTCGAGGGGGTTGTAGGGAAACTCGCCTGCTGCCGGAACAGCTGAGTTCGCGGAGGGGGCGGTTGCTGCGGCGACTCGAGCCGGGCTCGGCTGGCGTGGGGCCTGCCGGGTGGTCGCCACGGACGCGGCCTTCAGCCCTGAAGGCTCAGCGGCAGGCCTTGGCGCCGCCGGCGCGCCAAGCACATCATCTAGCGCTGCGAGGCGCCGGCGCTTGGCTGCAGAGACGGCCGGGCCGCCTGGGCTCGCGCCAACTCGCTCCATCCTACTAAATTCTTTGTCTCCCAATTGGCAGGATTTATGTGTAATAGTATTCCTGCATGGACGTCGAATGTTGCATAAGTCTATGTTTTGGCTCTCTCTTTACCTGGCCCCATCCGCCTTCCACGCCAGCAGTCATCTGCCAGGTGCCAGCCCTTTCGCACCTGACGTTTTGAAAATATTACCTACTTGCGATCACCCACGTATCACAACTATTACGAATGGTCTCAGTGCAAGCCATGCAGCGGTGACCGTTATTCGTCTGCGGCGGCCTTGCCACGGCGTTCTTGGTTAGCACGTGCAGCTATGGCGTGGTTGAGAGTCTGGAAGACTTTCGCGCGGGTGCAGAAGCGGCGAGGAGCGGCATGTGGGCGAGGAGAATGGGCACTGTTCACACGAAGGTGGGACTGTCTGTCACGAGCGCAGCTTTTACGTTGTCATCACCAGGAGCGACAACCCTGTAGGGGAAGGCTAGTGTGTGCGCGCAGTCCGGCTTTGTGCCAGCCTCAGTTCTCAGCCGGGCTCGAGGCAGCTCGCCCAGGCCCGTCTTACGTATTGGTGCATGCGATGGTGCGGTTTTACAGCTGGTAGTCCTAAGTTTGACCACCAGACCGGGAACATCGCATATAACGTTTTGGGGCTGTGCAGCTCTGTGACAGCAGTATAGCCCAGCGCTCAGGTCGGGACTCACTTTAGGGCCACCGGCAAGGCGTAGCGCAGCTGGCCGCGCTGCAGTTCCGGCGACCCAAGTGCGGAAGGGCCAACCGCAACACCGCCGCTGATCCTCTGCGCCGAGGCGACAGGCGGCAGCGTGCGGTTGCCAACGCCGTCGTCGGGCTGGCCCCCGTCCTCGATGCGGCTCCCGAAACCTCAGCGCACTGGTCCTGCAAGCCCGCAGATGCCCCTGGGTTCGTCGCCCTATCCTTACTCCACGTACCCGCGACGGCTTGCCGCAGGTACTTGCGAGCGCTCGCATACGTTTTCAACGTTCATAGTTTAGCCCTCATGGGGCTGGCCTGCGGCTCTGTGGCGATCTGCTACGCGCACGACTTCAGGTGCGCCTGCCTGAGGCACCGCCGCACGAGCCGGGTGCCCCACCGAACAAGAACTGCCAACCCCTGACATGGCCCCCTCCTTTCCCCGCGACAGATACAACATGGTGAGGCGGGGCTTGGCAGCCGAACGCTCCGGATGAGTGCTTCACATGGATGAACGGTGGTTCCAACAACGGGCAACCGCCGGCAGCGGATTGGGAGCCTGCGGGGCTGCTTGCGGCGCAGGGCCTGGCTGCCTGGCCGCACCTGGGCGAGCCGGGTAGTTGCAGCCCATTACACACCCACTGGTGTGGCGCGCTGCATGCCTTGCTAGGTCATGTTCCTGGGGCCGGAAAGCACCCCGCTCCTGCACTGCCTGGACCTCTGCCGCAGGACTTCGCGCTGGTGGCGACGGGAACCACCTTCCCGCTCGTGTTTACCATTCAGCAGGTGAGCGGAGGACGAGCGAGGACGGCAATACCCCAACTGCCGCCAGCCAGCTCGCAGGCGGCCAGGCAGCCGTGCAGCCCTGTAGCGCGGTTTCAGCGTCGAGGACGGTTGCCCGGCCACTAGCCGCAAGCGCCCACCGGCGGTGCCCCCTAGGCCTGCGCGCCTGCTATTAGCCTGAACCTGCCGCCGCCACAGGCGTTTGCCCGGCGCGAGCGGGCCACCATTCTGCTGGCCAACATGAAGGCCTCCCTGGTGGCGCTGTACTACATGCACCGGGTACGAGCGGGGGAGGGCGACCAGAGCGGACTGTGCTTGGTGACAAGCCGGCGGGCGAGGAGCAAGTGAGGGAGCAAGGGCTGAGCCGAGGGGCTGCCCGGGCCTGCAGTCCCGGGCTGCTCGCGGCCGGCGCGACGGGGCGCCCGTCCCCGGCACGACGTGAAAGCCAGGTGCGGTGCAGGGGTGCGGTGCACCCGGGCACACGCACGCCGACGTGTCACTTGTGGGCCATGCCCCGGTGGACTGCTTCAAGCGGCCCTCGACTGTGGAGGAGCCGCCGCCTGCCCGCCCCCAAGCCGTCTTCGCGGAGCCGAGCTGCTCCGCCGCCGGCCCCGCCCGCCTGCCCGCGCCCGCAGGACTGGGACCAGACGGAGAACTTCCCCAGCTCCCTGGGCAACAACAAGCTGCAGTGGGCCACCAAGGTCAAGGCAGTGCTGGAGGAGTTCTGCAACAGCTGCTCAAGGTGCGGCGCCAGCACACCCCGCGCCAGGCCCGTCGGCCGCGCCCAGCCGCCGCGGGGCTCTAGCCCACCCGCTCACGGTACAGGCATCGCCTCGCTGCAGAGGCCTGCGGGTCCCGGCGCAGGCGCGCGCATGTGCGTATCCAATGCCGCCGGGCGTGTGCTTTGCAGCGCGAACAGGGGTTCCCGCGCTCCCGGCCATGCGCTACAGCAGTTGCATGCTGCCGTGCCCCCCTTCTCACTGCACAACATCCGTGCCTCATCTACCTCCTCGCTGCATACTAGCCGTGCCTCCTCGCTCCCATGGCATGCCCTCCTACTGCCTGCACCCAACCGCACGTGGCCCCCTCAGGTACCTGACGGCGCAGGACCGGTATGAGTCGGTGGCTGAGCGGCGGCTGGTGGCCAAGAAGAACGACGAGCTATACGAGCTGTTTGTGCACAAGTGAGCTACGGAGCTGCCTGCAGACCGTGCCAGGGAGGCGCTTGACACCTGTGGCTGGACGGGCCTGCATGCGGCGGGGGCGCGGCGTACCAGACTCATGCGCTTCGCCGTCGTGGGCAGCTGGGGGCAGCGGCCTGGCACCGGACTGAGCGGGGTACCCAGCAGGCCCTACCGCCCAGCCCTATGTGCCGCTCGCGCCGGCTCGCTGCTTGGCTGGACTGGACTGCATTGTATGCAAGCACTTGCCGGGGACCATGCTTGCACCAGCGCGTCGTGCGTAAGCAGTTACAATCGCAATTGCAGACGCACGCGCACACCCGATGCTTGCCCCGACATTGCCCTTGCCGAAGCCGCGCACCCCCAACCCGGCGGCTGCAGCACACAAGCCGTGCCGAACCCCGGCCTTGCCGCGCCCGGGCCTGCAGGCTGGACGTGGGCGCCGGCACGATGCCGCACTTTGTGCGCCGCATCCAGCACGCGGAGCGCGAGGACCCGGGGCACGTGCACCTTATGGACTGCTACCGCGCGCTGTCGCTGCTGTCGGTGCTCAACGAGCAGCTCACGCTCAAGGCCGGCTACACGCGCGGAGGTGCGCCGCGAGGGCCCTGGCACAGCAGCATGTGCGCATCGGCCCAGCAGCCCTGCGGCGGCGCATGCGCAGTGGCCGCGCTTCCGCGGCCGCGAGGGTGGGGCCATGATGTGCGGCCGGCGCAGCGTGGCTTGGGCTCGGATGTCGACGGAGGCTGCTGCGCCCCGTCCCCACAGGCGAGGGCGGCATGTCGCGGACCAACCAGTACCTGCGCTACATCATCAGCAACTTGGAAGGTGGGGCAGTGTAGCCGGCCGAGACGTGCAAGCCTGGCTGGGTCTGTCGGGGCCACCAAGATGCCCAGGCGGGTGTCAGCGAGCTCCGCTGCTTCAGCGCTGCGGCTGCGCCACGTGCCTGGCCCACTGAGACCTGTGCGCCGCTGCCCCGTTGCCGCCGTGCCGCTAGAGCTGCGGATGATCCGCGAGTACCGCACGCCGTACATGATGCGCACGGCGTGCGGCATCCTGCTGCACATCTTCGCCATCATCCTGGCGCCATGTGGGTCGGGGCGCGGGGAACCGGCCGGCCCCACAGGCGGTGTGCGAGCAGCGGGGAACCCTGTGCTGCGCGGGCCACCACCTCGCCCTCGCTGCATGGCCCTGCTGTGACAGCTGGCCGCTGCCTCTACGGCGCCCCCCGCCCCGCTGCAGACTTCGCACACTTCTGCGACAGCTGGATCTCGCTGGGCAACCAGGAGCACACGTGAGCTCGCTCCGCGCCCGCTAGCAGGGTCGCGGCCGGCAAGCCCAGGGACGCGGTTGCTCATCTTTGCCTGGCGTCGCTGCGATGCCACGTCCTCAGGCGTCGCCAATGCCGCGGCGGCGCCCCCGCTGCTCCCCCGTCCATCAGCACACGCAACCGCATTGCTCCCCCTGCTGCTCCCCGCAGCTGTCCGGCCGGCTACGCGGGGGCGCTGGTGTACGTCATGATCGTGATGCTGCTGTACCACATCGCGGTGGACCTGGAGATGCCGTTTGCAGAGAAGGGCCTCGACGACGTGAGTGGCAGCAACCCAGTAGCTCGGGACCCCCAAGCAAGCAACTGGAACCTGTCTGGCGTCCACACCCCTCCTCGTCAGCTGTGGCCCCCGCGTCGTGCGCCTTGGCGCCTTGGCGCCTTGGCGCCTTGGCGCCTTGGCGCCTTGGCGCCGGCCGCGCGCCGCCTCGCCCCCTGTCTGCCTACCGTTCCTCTCCGCGCTGCCTGCCATGCCGTCCCGCTGGCCCCGCCGCTGTCATCTACCGCCAGCCCTCTCCCTGTCGCGCCCTGCCCGACGCCGCCCTCTCTCCCTCCGCCCCGCCCCCCTTGCTCGCGCGCCAGGTGTTCTTCATGTCGACCGCCGAGCTGGACGAGGCCATGGGCATGCACCCCTCGCTCTCGGGCCGCTCCTCGGCGGACCTGGACTCGCTGGCCGGCTCCTCTCCTCGCGAGCTGAGCCGCGCCGGCAACGAAATGGGCTCCTCGCCGCACCTGGGCGCCCGCGGCAGCAGCCACGGCCACCTGCACCACCACGCGCTGTCCAGCAAGGACCTGCAGAGCAACAAGCCGGTGCGGCAGGAGCCGGGCCGGCGGGGGCGGGGGCGGGGTAAGGGCGTGCCTGGATTACCTAGCTGCTGGCACGGCAACGGTGCGGACCAGCGGGCCTAGGGGAAGCACGCGTGGACCTTGGCCCTTCCGCCGCGCCGCCTTGCGGGGCGCGGCTGAGCAAGCCGGACCTTGTGCCCTACTGGGCTGCTAGCGTGGACCCGTCCCATCTAGCGCGCCCCAGCTGGCTGATCGGTGCCCGATGACGCGCCCCGCGCCGCCCTGCGAACGGCCCGCCCTCCGCGCAGCTGCGGACCATCCCCTCAGACCACGAGCTGAACGGGGACGACGAGGAGCACCCGCTGCGCGGCCACGACACTGGGCGCAGGTCGCCGGGCCCCAACAACGGCGGCGGCGGCAGCAGCTCGGGCTTCATCGCCGCCAACGGCTCCTCGCCGCCGCACAGCATGTCCAGCTCACGGCTGCACGCTATGCAGTGAGCGGCGGCGCGCCCGCGCTGCATGTGGGAGCCGATGGGAGCGGCGGAGCGGCGGCATTGGTTGGCGAGCGAACGTGTGAAGAGCGAACACTTGGGCCGGGGCGTGTGCGTGTGTGCAAGTGCCCTTTTTCAGGGGCTTAGATATGAATGAGATACGTTGCAATGGCACCTCGGGTATCATGCTGCCAGCAGGGGTGAGTGTGGCTTCAGCTCTTGGGGGACGTTTGCTGGACTGCCAGGGCCGACGGTGCACTTTGCGAGCGGACGCTGTGATGGGGCCCGTCAATGGGCGGCCGTGGTGCATGCAGTCTAGGGCCGTCGTTGCCTCATGCCACAGGGCGTGAGCGCCCTAGGCGCAGGCGCGCGCAGGAGCGACACCGAGAGCAAGGTGCCGTAGAGGAGGGCTGCTGTCATGTGCCCGCAGGCTCGCAGGCTGGGTGCTGGGACTACTGTCATTATACATGTAGTACCTAGCTGGCCACGGGGCTTGGCTTTGTGCTGCTGGGCGTTGCTAGTCTGGCCACAGGGCCTGGCTGATCGGGGCCGGGGCGGCGGATAGGGCCTCACATAGGTGGCCGCAGGCGATGCTCGTGGGCCCTCGCGGGCTCGATTGCGGCGTCTGGCGTGTGTCGTATGACTGCATAGGCGCGCCCCGCGCGCAGCATGAGGGGCGGTGTCGCAGCGATCCGGTACCGTATCTTGCATATTGCTTCGCATGAAGGCTCTTCGCCGAGGCAGCCGGGGGAGCAAGCGTACGCTTGCAACCCTGCCGGCACACATTGTAACTAATCTGAGCCGGCCTGCTGCCCCCGTGTTGCCGCAGCAACCGACACAAGCTCTCTGCGCCTCTCATGCCACCACACATGGCAAGCGGTTCATCGGTCGGATCATTCTCCACGAAACAGTCAAAGCACGCCGCGCCATCTATTTCAGACGAGGCCTCTCGCACCACCGCGCGAAACAACAGTCTCCTCGCAAAATGTAACCGTACAACCACCGCACTTGCGCTGCTAGGGACGCGCTACCTTGCGCGACCAACCCCACCGACCGCCCGGCTCCCTCCCTTAGACAAGCACAACCGCCACTGCTCGCCCAGCCCGACCCAAATCCCCACCGCCCATCCCACATCCGACCCACATTCCCTGGCGCCAGGGCTCCCCAGCCTCCGCATCTTGCCCCAACCGTGCCTCACGTCCCAGCCCACTGAGCCCGCTCCGGCCGGCAGCCCCCCTAGCTGCAGTGTGCTCCCGTGTTAGGTACAACAGGACCCCACTCGTGCATGGCGCCCCATCATCGCCGGCTCCCTGCACCCTGCTCTACTTGGGCGGCGTGTCCGCCATTGTCAGGTTGTCCATGGTG
This sequence comes from Chlamydomonas sphaeroides, assembly GCA_001662425.1. Classification (NCBI taxonomy): domain Eukaryota; kingdom Viridiplantae; phylum Chlorophyta; class Chlorophyceae; order Chlamydomonadales; family Chlamydomonadaceae; genus Chlamydomonas; species Chlamydomonas sphaeroides. The sequence continues at coordinate 52,438 of BDDC01000546.1, forward strand.
GGCACGTTGGCCATCTGCGACACGTACGCCTCGGCCAGGTCCAGATCGTCCTCCGCCTCCTCCAGCTCGTCAATGAGCGCGTCCATCTCGACTGCGCGCACAGGCACGGTGGGGCCAGGCGAGGGGGCCGTCAGGCGCTATGGGCAGCGTTGCATCGGCGGTGCCGGGCCCTGGCCTGGCCGCCATTGCCGCTGCGACATGGGGTCACAGAGAGTGGCCCGGGCATGGGCCCGGGCGCGCTAGCGGTGCCCCAGGGTGGTGCTGAGCTGCTTACATGTGTCGGCCACATACATGACGCCTCCGCCGATGAGCGAGCCCAGCCCTGCCACGATGAAGTCGCGCCGGCTGGGCTTGTACCAGGGCGCAGCGGGCTGGCGGCGGGGGGGGAGGACAGGGCAGCGGGGGTAGCGGGCAACGTCGGAGGGCGAGCCAGCGCGCAGCGCAGACCAGACGCGCCGAAATGGGAGCCCAGCGCGTACGGCAGGTTGCTGCGCGTGCGGCGTGTGCCTCTCACCGGGTCGCTGCCCCGTCCCGCTGCCCACCACAAGCCCACTGCAGCAGTGCCCAGCCCCGTGACTGATATCGAGCTGTTCCTTAGCACTTCGAGCAACGGGAAGGTATTGGTTGGAAGCCCAGGGGTGGACCCCAGGGCGTGCGAGCGCCAGGCCTACAGGCCCTGGGCCAGCATGCCGCACGCGGCCACAGCGGTACTGGGTACTGCACCTCGAGTGGTGCCGCAACACAACAGGTGGCCGGCGGGCTTGTGGACCCCCCACGAGCACGCTAGCACACGGAGTGGGTGGATGCAGCGATGGGCTACTGTCCCGGATGACAGCGTGGGCATGGGTCGGCCGCATACCAGGGCCGCGCACCTTGAGCGGCGGCGGCGGGGGCGGCGGCGGCGGGGGCGGCGGGGGCGGCATGGTGTCGACGTTTGGTTGGCTCGACGCCCTGGAAGACGTGGGCAGTGCGAAAGTCAGCGGCGCGGCATAGCATGCGCAATGGCAGAGGCGCCATAGGTAAGTTGTAGGTTTTGTGGCGGAGTAGGACTAGGGAGCAGGGAGGGGTCCCCCGCACCTGCACACAACGGCGGGGAGTGGAGCGGCGACGAAGGACACAGGCCGCCGCGGGACAGCGCCGCAGCAGCCCGCTCCCACACTTGTCCAGCTACTAAGAGACTGCATGGTGCACCGTGCCAACGGTTAGCTCGCTTGTCGTGCACGTAATGAACAGTCTCGTCAGTGTCGCGGCGGCGGTGCGGTCGCCTAGCAACGCGAGCGTTGCAGCGTTGGCACAAGAGGACCGGTTACGTGAGTAGGTGGATGGGCGGTCTCGGGCTTTCCTGCCTGTACCGTTCGCTGCATGGGCGGCAAGCCGAGAATCGCGATGCCTAAAAGCAAGAAGCCCACAAGCCCAAATTATTTGTTCTTCCTTTACTGCACCCACAGCTACTCGTTACAGTCCACGACAGCATCTCCGGACACCGACTGGTCACCACCATACGCGTGCCAAGGTACGCGCATACCGCAGCTCGTACTCATCCGACGCGAGCCCATACACCAGTGTTGATCCCGCTGTTACTGTCCTGCAGGCCCGCTGCATTCGGATTTGCCTAGGGTGCAATCAGTTTGCCACGATGCGCACTCTGCCACGCGCTCCGACCAGCCGCGCCCTTCCAGCGCGCGCCAGTCGCAGCGTGGTGTCGCGGATTGCATGCCAGGCGCAGAAGACTGCGCCGCCCAAGCCAGAGACCAAGTCTCAAGACCAAACGTCGCGAAGTGGTCTAGGCGCTATCGGCGACCTCTTGGGCCCCATCGGCCTAACGTACAGCGCCAGCACGAAGGTGAGAGGCAACGCATCGTGTCGACGCCGCGGATCTGGCAATCGCGACGGCAGGGTACACCGCCGTCAACCCTGTCGAGAGGCCACGGTACCCGCACCCACGGATCGCGTGTCGACCTGTTCACCCACCATTCCTGAAAGGCACACCGTTATTGTATGGCCCCTGTGGCGCCCCGCTCGAGCCCACACACGACTGTAACTCCTTTCATACCGCTGCTGCCTGCCTCCCTCAGGACAAGCCGAAGGTCGACGTCGACCAGTCGACGCCAGGTGTTGACCTGGGGCCCATCAGCCTCAGCTTCGCCTCGGACTCTTCAAACCGCAACGGTCAGGAGGCGAGCACTAGCGGCCGAGGCGACGAGGCGGCGCCCGCCATCCCCAGCATCCACAGCATGACCACGGCTGAGTGGCGCGCCAAGTACGAGAAGGACGGCACCAACGACCTGTGGATGGAGGATGAGTTCAACGCCGGCTCACGTCTTGTGGTGAGCATGAGGGTTTGACGTGCGTTGCACGTTAAGCAGGGGTCATGAAGACAGGGTGGCTCGGGTGGGGTTGGGCAAGGTCCCTAAACGCATCGCTTGCCGGTTGATGAGACTGTATGGATTCCCCTTCGGCAGCCCCTCGGGGCAGAGACCGACACTCCATTTACTGACGGCCTTGTTCGAGCGCACCCCGGCACCAGCCCCGCATGAGTTGGCCTGACGTGCCCACGCACCGCCCCTGCGCGGCATCCACACGCCGGTTGATGAGATTATATGGATTCCCCTTCGGCAGTCCCTGCTGGGGCAGAGACCGACACTCCATTTACTGACGGCCTGTTCTGTGCACAGTCTTGTAACCGCCCGACATCAACATGTTATGCACCTTACACCGCACCTAGGCATTGGCACGCCGGTTGATGAGGCTATATGGATTCCCCTTCGGCAGTCCCTCGGGGCAGAGACCGACACTCCATTCACTGACGGCCTGAGCCCGCTTCCCGGCACGAGCCCCGCACGAGATACTTCATACCTGCCACGCACCGCCCGTCCGTGGCGTTGTTCCGCCGGTTGATGAGACTATATGGATTCCCCTTCGGCAGTCCCCCGGGGCAGAGACCGACACTCCATTTACTGACGGCCGTCTGCGAGCGCGATTCGGCTCGGCTTGATATGGCAACTACGCGCACCTTGCACCGCTGCTTTCATTTCTTCAGGCGCTTCACATGCCGGCTGACGAGACTATATGGATTCCCCTTCGGCAGTCCCCCGGGGCAAAGACCGA